>CM034716.1:7838870-7849656 GCA_020142125.1 Phrynosoma platyrhinos
GTCTAGATGGACTGCCAAGGATCTGACCCATTGTAAACCAGATTCCTGTTGAGCATGGAACAAAGGTAGGATCTGTTCTACAGTGCGATGGAGAACATCAGAGGGTGGCAGGCACTCCATCTTTGGAGATCTTTTAACAGAGGTTGGATGGCCCTTGAGGTCTCCTCCAAGGCAACACAGTGATTCAGTGTGTTGTTGTGTGTCCTGAAGTGGTTTCTGACTTATGGCAACCCTAAGGTTGGCCATAGAGTCATATTTTAGAGCCATAGAGACCATATTTTTTTGGATGCAGGTAAGTGAAACCACAGGCACCAGTCCTGTAGATTGGTGTGTGTGTGTGTAATGTAGTTTAATCATATTTTAACTTCTATATTTTCTGAATTTGTTTTCATCTGTTGTAATGCCAAAATGGGGAAAAGGAGATGATGAAGTTGGCTCCAGGTTTGGCTCCTCCAGACATCACTTCTAAGCCAACAAACTCCCATCCTGGCCCTCCCCAGCTCCTCATTTTTCTTTCCTCCCAGTGATGCCAAATATTAGCACAGCTAACAAGACCCTGAGTGCGGGTCACACTCCAGGCGAGGCAGGGGTCCCCTTCTCTCCTCTGTGACACATTCCACCCCTGCTTGGCAGAAGCCAATGGCAGCTTGTGGCAAATGCCAAATATTGACCTGGTGCCTTTATTTAGCAAGCCTGCCTTCCTCTGGGGCCTTTGCAAATATTTTTTCCAGCTACGAGAGAAAACAACCAAGAGTAGGGAAGGAAATTTACCAGGAGAGCCTCATTCCAAAGGCTATGTGACCCTCTGCTGAAGTGTCAGACCATGTCTCCTTCCAAATGGGTCTTTGCATTTGGGGCAGAACTTTTGTGGAAGCCCTTCCCCTGCCCCTGAGGAGGAGGAGGAGGAGGAGGAGGAGGGGGACCTTTCCTGGGGGCAGGAGGAGAGCCTGGGGGGCGGTTCAGAGCCCTTCCTCCTCCTTTTCTTGCCAGGGTCCTGGGTTGCCTTGGGCTCTTCCATCGCTGGCCATGGTGCTGATGGGGCCGAGGCTGCTGCTGCTGCTGCTGCTGGCAATGGTGCTGCTGGTGGGGGTCCTGGCTGGGCCCCGGTCCTGGGGGCAGGCGACCCTCTGGAGCAGCCCTGGGCGCCTCCACCGCCAGCTCCAGAGGCTCTACTTCCAGGTGGTCCCCCGGGGCCCAGCCAGAGCCCCCCCAGGCCAGGCCCCCCTCCTCCTCGGGGCTGGCCGGCCTCTGGAGACCCCCATGGAGGCAGCCTCGGGCAATGGGGGCCAGGAGGAGGAGGAGAAGGCTTTGGGGGGGCCCACTGCCCCCAATGGGACCCACTTGGCCAGAAGGACCAATGGCACCCAAGCAAGACCCAAGGAGCAAAGAGGAGGCCGACGAGCGGAGGTCTCTTTCCACCCCCCCACAAGTCCCCCAAGGAGGGCTCCCTGGAGACCCCCTCAAGAAGCCCCCCAGAGCCGGAACAGCCTCTTCTACGACATCTACCCCACTCCCAGGACACGCTCCCGCCACAGGCCCGGCTATGGGACCCACTACTTTCATCACGGTGAGTGGGGGGCTGGGGCTGGGACCCCCAAAGTGGAGTGGGGCAGGGTTAAGAAGGAGGCTAAGAGGCATCCATGGCCGTCGTGGCTAGCAGTAGCTATGGGCTTACCCTCTGTGGACTCACCCCATTTACTGCCATCCAGGGTGGGCAGGCAGTTGCGATACCTTGTGGCAGGGAGTTCCGCAGTGTGTTGTGTAAAGAAACCTTTGCTTTCCTCCATCTTGACTCTCCCACTGTTTGGCTGCTCCTATTATGACAGAAGAAATGGGACTTTTCCCCTCTTTTTCTCTCCGGTGATGCTCAACTGTATTAACACCTCCCTTCCTCTTCTTCTTCTTCTTCACCAGTTATTTATCTAAAGGTAATGAGCTGCAGAATTGCCAAGAATTTTCCAGATGGGGGCACATCACAGATCTGTATGCAAAGGGATCTTGTAGCAGTTTTGAGTCTCCAAGGTGCTACAAGACCCCTTTGCATATATATTTTCCAGACTAACACAGCTACGTCTTTGAATTCTGCCACAGGTCTGTAGAATCCTATTTTCACAGGACTGGACACTTGACAGGACAATGTTGGTCCATTTAACCCAATATTGCTTATTTGGGTTGGCAGCATCTCTCCAAGAGTTCAGACCAAAAAAAAAAAAAAGGGGGGGGGGCTTTTTCCTCTCCCTCTCCATCAGCTGAGTTTACAATCCATTAACTGGAAAGTGCTAGGATCAGACTATGGCAACAAATCATGAGTGTTAAGGACCCTTCCTTTACAAAAATAATGAAGAAAGTGCCTAGACCTCAGGGTTTTAAAGAACAAGTTGGCTTAAAATAGGAATGGGGGTGAAACCCTTCTGTTAAGTCAGATTTTGGATCCTGGTATTCCCATGTTGACTACACCAGAGGCATCTAGACTCTCCCATCTCAGAGGAGCAGTAACTTCATTTTGGGTTTTACGCTTCTCAAAGTGCTGAACATATTTTTTAGGGAATCATAACCCTGCAGTAGACATGGATTAACCAAAAATGGCTGCTACTGTGTTGATATTAGGATCAATGTTTTAAACAGACAGAGTTGTAACTACCATTAGGCATTATGGGTTCATTTGTATTTAATGTGTGTGTTGGTATTTGCTGTGATAGTAGTAAATTTGCTTACTTACAATGCATTTCTCATGCTCCTGTTTCTGACTTTCGTCCCTTCTAGGCCTGCCTGACTTAATCCCTGATCCATATTTCATCCAAGCGGCCACCTACATCCAGCGGGTCCAGCTGTATGCTTTGGAATGTGCAGCGGAGGAAAACTGTCTTGCAAGGTAGGCACAGCAGAGGAAAACTGGCAAGGAAAGTAGAGGGAAACCTGGTGTCTTGTCTTGGCCATGTTGCAGGTGCTTTGAGAAGTGGGACAGGGGGACTCAAGGTAGCATAATACGTAGTGTCATATTCAATACAAGGATGTATTTATTTTAGTAAAGAGTTCATCCAAATATTTATGTGCAAAATGTGGACCTGGAAGTGGTTTAACATTTTAAAAATACCAATTTTTCAAAACCACTTACATCAATAAAGTTAACTTCATTCCTATTTTTCATGCATAATTTTGTTCTGCTCTTATTTGTGGAGCGGGGGGAACTTGTTACAGATAACTATCTTAGGGTCTTTGCAGACTGCCAGAAATAATGCAGCTTGAGGTCACTTTAATTGCCCTGGCTCAGTGCTAGGGAATCATGGGAACTGTAGTTTATTGTGGCACCAGCGCTCTCTGACAGAGAAGGCTCAATGTCTCAGAAAAAAATACAATTCCCATGATTCCCTAGCACTGAACCAGGGCAGTTAAAGTGGCCTCAAGCCACATTATTTCTGGCAGTCTGCAAAGGCCCTTCATTGCATCTAGTGACTCCCATTTCAGGTGGAGTGGTGACTGTTTTCTGAGTTTTAGCTCAAACTTTAAAGGAGGAGCAATCCAAAGAGATTGAACTATCTGGAAAAATAGGGCTCAGAATGTCACTAAGCTCCAGCTTTAAAGATTAGACTAGAACCCACAGCGAGTGAATGGCCATTAGTTGTGGCACTAGAGCTTTCTGACAGGGAAAGCTAAATAGCTCACAAAGCTACAAATCCCAGTATTCCATAGCATGGAGCTGTAGTAGTTAAAGTGGTATCAAACCACATTACTTGTGCAGTGCTGGTGCAGTCTGTGTGAGTTTTCATCCAGCAGTGCACCATCTTTGACCCCACCAGGAGAGCAGCCCTGATTCCAACATTTTGCCATGTTTTTTTAGCGGTAGAGGCTGGAATGTCCAACGACCATAAATATTGTTTTTAGCTGGTTTTCACTTGGAAAAATTCAAGATCAAGGGATGCCATAGTCTAGGCATGAAAGAAAACCCTCCATTTCCTGTAAACACCCCAAACAAAGCTGGCTTCTCATCCCAGGAAAGGGTCAGACCGAAAGGTCAGAGCACTTCTGCCTTCTCCTTTTGCTTGTTTGCTCATTCAGTGAATGGACTCTTTTTCCTCCTCACCCTCTACACACCAATCCTGTCCCCAAACACACATTTTAAAAAGTTGTCCTGGCTTTTGTTATGTCAGCAAAGGAAACTCCCCTAATCCCTGTGTGCTGGCAGTGCAGAAAAGTTCACAAGGTTTCCAAAACGAGGATGTAAACTTTCTCCTTCTGTTTTGCTTGCGTGGTTCAATTCAGAGTTTGGAGACATTGCTTTCAGGGGACTACAAAGTCCAGAATCCCACTGTCAGCTTCTAAATGCAGACTTGGAAAAGGTTACCTTTGGAGGACTGCACCATCCATAATCCCCTTCACATAGAAGGATTTCACAGAGATTTGGAAAAGGTTACCTATGATTTGCTTTACATCAAATCAAGCCGGGACTCTCCCTGGAAACCAAGAACTCCCTAGAAGCCCTTTGAACTCTATTTGCAGCAATTGAAGTAAGCTGAGGGCAAAAGGGGAAAGTGGGAGGAGTTAATAGAAACCGGGACATTTTAAAAGCAGCTGAGAAAGTGGGAAGGCAGAGGATTAATCAGGACTGTCCCTGTCAAATTAAAAAAGTTGGAGGGTATGTATTTGAGAGACAGGATTTTTAGAGCTGTAAGCCAAAAAGCTTCCAAGCTTGCTAGGGCAGGTGAATGGTACTCCTAATCCCAACAGACCTGTATAAAACCCTCTCTTTTCTTCTCTTCCTGTAGATCTGCCTACCGTCCTGGAGTGAGCAGAATCAGCTACCGGGTCTTGCTTCGTTTCCCCCAACGTGTGAAGAACCAGGGGACAGCTGACTTCCTCCCGGTGAAACCACAACATGCCTGGGAGTGGCACAGCTGCCACCAGTGAGTACTCAATGATGTCTTTTTCACATTGGGCACAGGAGGGCCAGAGTTCAAATCCCTGACAACACCAAGTAAGCAAGGAGGGAATAGGATAACTCATTGGGATAGTCCTAGTTTTGCCTGCAGAAAGTTCCAAGTTCAAGTCCTGGTAGAATGGAGAAATCGCCATGTCTAAAACCTACTTTTTGCCATTTAATGAAGGCAGGGCAAGATTATCAGTGTTTCCATTAGTGCAATTGATTTGATCCCTCTTTTAGGCATTTCCACAGCATGGACGCCTTCAGCAACTATGACCTCCTGGATGCCGTCTCCCATAAGAAGGTAGCCGAGGGTCACAAGGCCAGTTTCTGTCTGGAGGACACAACCTGCGACACAGGTGTCCGGAGACGGTACGCCTGCACAGCTCACACCCAGGTGAGGAGGTGTCAAGAGGGCCAGTGGCTTCCATATAATTTAGGATTACCACATAAATTAAGGGACAGGGAACTTGTTCCTTTGCTGGTTGTGCAGAAGAGAGAATTTCAGCAAAGGTTGCTTGTCGCACAACCAGGTAGCTCTGGGAAGGGAGTTCCAGAGTCTGGAAGCAGCCACCAAGAAGGCCTTGTCTCTTGTTTTCCCACTACATTATAATAATGATGCTTTTTGTAACATATGTAAGGATTGGGGAAAGGAGAGAGATGGGGGTGATAAAATCCTAGAATTGGAAGGGGCCTCATAGACCAATCTTCTGCTCAATGCAGAAAGTCTAGCTAAGTTATCCCCAGCAGGGACCTGTCCAGCCTCTTTCTGAAGATGGCCAAGGAATTCCCTACTATGGTTCTATTAATGCAACCTAAAATAGTATTTGCCTTCTTTGCTACTGCATCCCCCTGCTAGCTCATGTTCAATTTAGGGTCAGGAATCATCATAACTATTGTGTGATGATGCAGATAGCATGCAAATGAAATAGTTCATGTGCTACTGGAAGAAATAGTTATGGTCAAGGCTCATCTCTTTAAAGTTACTCAAAAACATACAGCCTCCTTTGAGAATGCGTTTGTTCTCCTTGTAGGGTTTAGGCCCTGGATGTTATGACACATACAACGCCAACATTGACTGCCAGTGGATCGACATCACCGACGTTCCTCCTGGAAACTACATCCTCAAGGTAGCCTTGGCAACAAAAGTTATGAATACCCAGGAATTGGAGGAGGAGGGTGGGAGAGGTGCCACCTTCCATCCCTAAAAGACCCCATTCAGATCTCATCAGCTGCACCCCCATGGAGTCAAGTCATGCATTCATATGCGTGAACTTGGAAAACGTGCTTTTCAGGGCTACATTTCCCATGCTCCCCTGGCCAGCATGGCCGACCACACTCCTATGAAGCTGGTTCATACACTCATGTGTGGCAGAACTTGGAAAAGTTATTTTGGGGGACTGCTGCTCCCCAAATCCCTCAGACAGCATAAACAATTAAGCTCCTGCAAAGCTGATTTATGCACCCATATCTGTACTAAAGATTAGGTGACTACAACTCTCATGGGCATTGGCCATCATGGCTAGGGGATTCTGGGAACTGTAATTCCCAAAAGTAACTTTTCCAACCTCTGCTGTACAGCTGCTTGATTTGTGTGTCAAAGGCAGAGTCCACATCAGGGATGGCAATCTGCTCCAGTTTTTAGTGTAAACTTTAAAGACCCTTCAAAATAGGTTCATCACCTTGGATAGCTCAACCGAAAAATGGAGTCAAGAGCTGTCATCGATCCAAGAGGACTATGAAGTGACCATTGTCGACTCCAGAGGCCAAATCTGATTGTTAGTCATATCTAGAACAGACCTAACAAATCAACAGAAGTTAACTGTTAAGTGGCCTGGATTAAGGATGTTATTCTTTACTAATTTTCTTCTCCAAGGAAGCAACAAGTAACTTTAACTATTTTCTTCCTGATCTCTTACTCCCAAGGTGACGGTCAACCCAGACTTCCTTGTGGAAGAGTCAGACTTCAACAACAACATAGTCAGGTGTGATATTACCTACACAGGAACGTACGTCGACACGCGGAACTGCAGGATCTCAAGGTACAAGGCAGGGAAGGATGAAAGATGATGGAGACAGTGGTGAGAGGGAAGGATACTCTGTCCCCTGTTGTTGTTGTTGTTAACTGCCTTCGCATTGGTCTCGACCCATGGTGACCCTATGGATGAGACATCTCCAGGCCCCCCTGTCCTCTACTGCATGAAACCTGGCATGTTTCACTCTTGGTTAGCCTGTCTAAGGGAACACTGGGAGTTGCAATCCAATGATACTAGGAGGGCTGTGAGATTCCCACATCTGGTCTGAGTAAATTTTGGAGATTGAGCAATGTTTATCATGAAACAAGACAAGTCAGGTAATGCGCAAAGGGAGAGTAGTGGCTCTCTGAGGTGTTTGTACTCAGAAAACAAGTGTGTGATATTATATGCTAAGTCCACCTGACATTCTTCAAGCATAACTTTTTTCTTCCTTTTTCTCTCTTCCTTTCACCCCTTCGGTTCCTCTGAGAAGCTTCTGAGGAGCATCCACCAGCCCATGGAGCCCTCCGCATCCCCTTCTTCTAACCGTAGATGCTTTGGTCTTTTGACAAATCACACTTAGTCCCCCCCACCAAAAAAAGTACTCAGTTGGAGGGACAATTGGAGAGGGGTGGAATTAGCCGTATTGGGTCTCACCCTTGCCTTAAAATTCATTCAGGCTCTTGACATGCCCTCCTCCTCCTCCCGTCCTTCCTCAGAGGCTGTGCACCCCATCACACTCTGGACAAAAGAGCAAGCGCACACACACACCCATTGTCCCCTTCTGAAGCATCCTAGAGAAATATTCCTGTGCTCAGAAAATGTCATTTATTATGCAAACTTCTGATATTGAAAGAAATGTGAAGTAAACCAGTTGCAGGATTCGGGAGGAAATTGGAAATAGTTTCTCTGCAGAATTGCTGTGCCCTGTGCTTCACATGCCATTTCCAGTGCCAAAGAACCATGTGCCACCTTTGTGCAGAGTATGTCCCAAACAGCAGAGATTCTTATCTGTCCAGGTTTTCCATCCCACATTTTTGCTAACATCCCCCCCTTCAAATATTTGGAAATAATCTTTCCATCCCTAGTAAACCTTAGCAGACCTCGTTCTGGGCAAGACAATCTATTTTAGCCTTTCTCCTTCTCTGGGAGAGGTGTCTTCTAGCTGGCCTTCATTCTTCGACTTTGCTGCCTCAAAAAATGCATTGCCCAATTTTGTCCCTTTCTTCCTCCATCCCACTTCTCCAGCCAGCCACAAAATCTTGTTTGGCTAATAATGTCTGGAGCCATGGCCCACTGCCATACACCCACAAAGGTATCCCCACCAGTAGAGCCCAAACCAATAAAACATTTCCCATTGCCTAGAGGTTATGGTTTGCAAATCTGCCCCACCTGGACGTCTGGACCAACATCCATCCACCCCAACCGCTGTCTGCTCTCGGAGAACTGGTAGAACATCTCAGACTTCTTCAGCTCCCACCCTGTGGCCAAGAGAGACACCACAGTGACCACAAGTATGGTGTTAAGCGTAGACAAGATCCCCAGATTCGTATAAAGTAAATATGCTCTCCTTTGGTCAGACCTCACTTGGAATACTCTGTTCACTTCTGGGTACCACAGTTCAAGAAGGAGATGGACAAGCTGGAAGGTATCCAGAACCAAGGTGGGACTCAAGCCCTATTAGGAACAGTTTAGGAAGCAGAGTACCTTTCGCTTGGAGAAGAGAAGACAGAGTGGGGATCTGGTGATTCCACCTTTGAATACCAGAATGGTTGCCATTTTCTAGAAGAGGGAGTGAGTGTGTTTTCGGGAGCCGGCGGATTCACATTACACCTAAATGTTAGCAAGAATTTCTTGACTGCCAGAGCTGCTTGATGGTGGAACAGAAGATTCTCCCTCCTTAGATGTTTTTAAACCAAGGTTGGATAGCCACTTGTCTCAGAAGTTTTAGATGTGGATTTCTGGTACTGGTGTGAGGGCTGGACTAGATTTCCCTTGGGGATCTCATTCAATTCTAAGAAAAAAAGGAGTCCAGTGTGAATAAGTTCCAGTTGGGTCAGAGTCAGGTGGGACTCTTCTTTCAGGATATCCCCCCGTTCCCAGCCCTCCCCATAGCATGCAGGATGTGCTTTGCATCCAGCACTCCTCCTTTGGTTGTGGTTTAATGGGACTAGCCACAAGACGGACACTTTTTTCTTCCCATAGGAGGGGGGGAGAAAAGAGGGGCATTGTCTACTTCCTAGGCCTTTCTCCTCACATGATGCCCTTTCCTTCTGGGGTTCAGGACCAGAAAAGCATCTGGCAGTGTGTATTTTGTGTATATGTGTTTGAAGAAATAAGATATATTAAAAAATTCACTTCTTGCATTCCTTTGGTGTATTTATTTCCAACTTCTAATCTAATTTGATGTGGATGCAGAGGTCAGCAAGAGGCAAAATAAATCCTTTTTTGTATTACAGCTCCCAGGATGGCCTGGATTCTGGGAGTTGTGGTGCAAAAAAAGTTAACTTCAAAGTTCTGGGTCTTTACTGGACAGAGAAGTTAGGAGGGTGCAGTGCTCAGTTTTATCCACCGGAGGGCACTCCACCACATGTTCCAAGTACCGTGTAGTAAAAAGTGAATAGCTTGCAATGCTCGGAAGTGGCCACCAGGTGGCATGCCAGTAGTGTAATGCCTTTGGTTGTCCATACTAAACTGATATTCTCAGAATTAAGCCCTAAGGGAGACTCTGGAACAAGGAATTAGAATGTCTGTAGGAGAAGAAAAATGAATTTCTGGCAGAGGCATGGCTAGCATCTTTGACACCCTGTGCAGATTACTTTTTTAACATCTCCAACAAATTTATTTTCAGTAATAATCATAAATTAAATGATTAATAATGCTTCTCCTGCCGCTACTTTCCGTCTCTTCGGGGCACCGTTGGCCTCAAATGGATGGAAGTAGACCTAAGTCTAGGAAAGCTTATGCTACAACTTCTTTCGCCCAGTTAACCTCAAAGGTACTAAAGATCCCTGGTTGCAGGCTGATGTGGGAGGAATTAGAGATTTGGGACCCACAAAACAAAGTAGGCAAATATGAGCAAACAGAGCCACAAGAGGGCGGCCGAGAGCAAAGAAGGGGGCCCTATGGAGGCTGCTTGAGACCAACAGGCGAGAAGGCATACATTTTGCCACTAGAGGGCGTTCCTAGATATCGTTCCTAGATATGTGGAATGTGAGGCTGCGGGAAAGAGCCAGGCAACATGGGACATCCAACTCGCTCCGCCTCGTGGCAAATGGAGCTTTGGCTCTAGATCGGGCCACCGCAGCGGCTTCCAAGCGCCAGAGCTTCTTGGAATCTAAAGCCCATGAGCCCCCTCTCAAGGCGCCACGGCGCCGCAACAGAAAGGTCCGAAGGGATTGACTGACAAGAGGTCCGGAGGACTTTTTATTTATTTTAGTTCAGAAACACAGCCGTCTTAAATATAAAGATGCAAAGGAGTCTTGCTGCAGTTTTGAGACGAATTGGGCGGAAAAAGTTGCAGCAGAAGCTTCCCTATCCTTGGTCTCCTTCCTCAGAAAGCGAGACTAGATTCTGCCTCAACTCCTTTCGCTGTTAGTCTCAAAGCTGCTACAAGAACCCTTTGCATCGTAACATTTTCCAGACTAACACCATTATTTCTCTAAGAGTTGGTCTCAGGCGCTACAAGATCCCTTTGCATCATGATCAAGAAAGGAATGAGTCTCTCCGAAGCCTCAAAAGGCATAGTAAGCTGCAGTGTGGGAAAGGAGCCACAAGAGGGCGCTCCAGAATAAGGACTCGGAGAGTTGTGCTACTTTTGGACTACAATTCCCATAACCACCCACCCAAAATG
>CM034716.1:7849756-7862229 GCA_020142125.1 Phrynosoma platyrhinos
TGTAGCACTTGTAAAACACACATACACAGAAATGAGCTCTGGGTTCAGAGGGAGGATTGGAACACAGGGCAGCAGCAGCAGCAGCAGCAATAACCATGTCCCCGCCCCAGACCTCTTGGATTGCAAGACCCATCATTCCCCGACAAATACAGACTAGGGTGGGCTTTCAACGCCACCCTTCCCAGCTTTGGTGGCTTTAATGTCAGTGTAGGGGTTGGAAAACAGTTCCCATCATCCCCATAAGGCACAGAATGTTGTGGAGGTTTCAAGTCATCCATTCTCTGTTCTTCTGCCCTTAAAGAGTGTTGGAGGCTACTTCCCATCAGGCACAGAGGCTACTACCCAAGGCACAGAAAGTGGGGCGGGGCTTCCGACTCAGCCATCCTCGGCTCTAGAGCCCTTGAGGGCCTTGGAGGGTCCTTCCCATCATCCTCAGACAATGCAGAAGGTGGGAAAGGACGCCTCAACCCAGCCTTTCTGCGCTCTGGAGCCCTTCAAGCGTTTTGGAATGAAATTCCCATAATTCTCAGCGGCGGTGTCCATTTTGGCTGGGTGGTTATGGGAATTGTAGTCCATATGTAACGCTCTGCACTACTGAAGCGCGCCCTCTTGTGGCCGAAAGGCGCTCTCGGCCACCGATCTCAAGCAGCCTCCAAAGTGCCCTATTCCTTGCTCTCGGTCGCCCTCCCGTGGCTCCATTTGCACACTTTTGCCTTTTGATCCTTGTGGTTCCCAAGTGAATTATTCTTTATATTACTGCCTTGAATTAGTGCAACGCAGTTAATCCCACTGTGGGAGAAAGCGGGATATAAATCCTTGAAATAAATAAAATAGTGTCCCCCATGGAGCGCCCTCCAGTGGTTTACTGGGGGCGCTCTCGAACGTGCATCTCAAGCAGCATCCAAAGTGCCCCATTCCTTGCTTTGGGGCGCTCTCTCGTGGCTCCATTTCGGCATATATACCTAGCTATCTAATTCTAAATCCTTTTATTGGGTCCTTCTGGAGCGCCCTCTTGTGGCGGAAAGGGGACTTCCCTTCTGTCGGTGTCCACAAGGCTTCTAAGCGCCTCACGTCTTGCTCTCAGGCGCCCTCCTGTGGCTTTATTTGCACACTACAACCTACTGAGCCTTGTTCCTCCAAAGCGTGGATTAATTGGGCCAAAGTAGTTTTGGCATATGTTTTCATAACTTGATCAACTTCCTCAGAGAGATTTTCTTCACTCTATTCATCTGAGGAAGGAGACCAAGCCTTCGAAAGCTTAGGCTGCAACTTCCTTAGGGCCTGAACAGACTGCCAGAAATAATCCATCTTGAGACCACTTTAACTGCCCTGGCTAGATGCTAGGGAATCATGGGAACTGTAGTTTATTGTGGCACCATAGCTCTCTGACAGAGAAGGGTCAATGTCTCAGAAAAAAACTACGATTCCCATGATTCCCTAGCACTGAGCCAGGGCAGTTAAAGTGGTCTCAAAATGGATTATTTCTGGCAGTCTCTTCAGGCCCTAACAGAGACTTCCAAGGGCTAGTTCAACCTCTCTCCCCTCACAAAAGGTGGCTCTATACAATGTTTGGAAACTTGCAAAAAAAAAAGAGGAATGTCCACCATCTTCTGAGGTAGAATCAGAGCTGGCAGGGAATCCCAGGGGTCATGTAGTCCAACCCACAGTTAATGCAGAAACTCCAGCGTTAAAGCACTGTTTGAAAGCCTCCAAAGAATGAGAGTCTACCATTTCCCCAGATGTGTCCTCCAACCTCTAAAGAAGGTACCTCCATCCCTGCTGGTTACTTGACAACCAATGCAAATAATTGTAATAAATAAAATCACCACTGTGTCTTTTTATTTATTTTTTAAAGAAAAAACAATTTTTTATTGATTCATTGGTTGAGCATCAATCAGAACAAGGGGGAAAAACAAAAAGAAAACCTTGCAATAAATCAATACAATCCAGAACACACTTCTATGCCCTTTACCTCTTTCTTCCATCCATTATGCTTGGCACAAGTTCACCAATAAAATCCCAAATCTGGTTTCTTTTCCTTAGCGGAGCACTGACAAAGGTATGTGTGCTGTGCGTGTGTGTGTGTGTGTGTGTGTGCAAGAGAGAGAATGATGTCACAGAGGTGAGAAGCATCTGTGGAGGAACCAAATCCAGTCTAGCGGAATCCGCATAACTCCGGACCAATGAGGAGCAAGCGGGACTCTGCAAATGTTTGGCACAGTTGATGGCTTGATGGCTTTGATAGGATCTGGGTATGCTTCACATTTCCTACTTAGCAGCAACTTCCATGTCAGTGAGATAAAGAATCCATTCCTGGTTTTCCTGAGTGTTAAAAGAATTCTACGTGGTTCTGAACCTATTTAGGAAATGTATTCAGCACCTCAGACAGCTACTTTATATTAAAGCCTGGAGTGGAATCGCCTCCGCAATGGCAGGGGAGTCCCACTGAAATCCATGAGACCCAAAGCAGGTCCTCCGTTGGATGCAATCGTCCCTGGTTTGAAACCCAAAGAAGCAAGAATTGGGACAGCTGGGCAGCTCTAAGCTGAGGAGAGGAGCCACAACATTCCTCCCTCCAGTCTTGTTTCCCTTCCAAATCCCCACATTCACAGGGACGCTATCAGATGGAGCAAGGAAACCCAAAGACTGGGAAATCCATGTTAACACGGAGGCTATTCCTGGCCAGAGAGGTTTGAACGCAGCTAGCCAGACTACAGATCTGTCTCAGTCCCTTTAAAAAAGCCAGCCCTATCCCCACACCTTGTGGCAGAGAGTTCCGCAAGTTAACTAGGCACTGAGTTGAAGGACTCTTTCCTCCTAAACCTGTGTTGGTGAACCTATGGCACGCATGCCAGAGATGGCACACGAAGCCATATTCCCTGGCACGCAGAACTGGGGAGAGGAGGGAAAGGCGCACACCTGTTCCTCCTCCTCTCGGCCATCCCAGGCCTTCAGCTGCCTCCAGAGAGGCAACCGAAAGCCTGGGCAGGTGCAGGGGGGGTGGGGGGGTAGGAGATGTCCCGCCCCACAAGTCCCGTTCCCCCTGGAAGTCCCCACCTCTGGCATGGGATAACACCCGGTGCCAGGAGGCTGTTTAGTTTGGGCACTCGGTGCCTAAAGGGTTCACCATCACTGTCCAAAACATTCAAAAGCTGGCCTGACTGCTACTGAAACCGCCGCTCTTCGGCTTTGCCAAATGGAGACCTTGGAAACAGCAGTCAACTTATCCTCCTGAAGGGTCCACAGAGAAAAACACATTTTGTATTGCTCCTCCCCCTCCCCCCCCCCAAAAAAAAAGATTATGCCAAGACATTCTGCAAGAATCCCCATCATGCAACTGGATTAAAATAAAACACATTTGACAGAGAGAGAGAGATTATGAAAGCGTTTTATCCAAGCATAGAATTTGAGTTTCCTTGATGCAAAATTTAGAGGGGGGGGAGGTTTGCATAGATTAAAATTGGTACTTTGGACCCAAAAGACCAGAGTTTGAGTCCCAATACAGCTCTGAGCTTTTAAAGATGGCTTGAGGCACGGCAGATTATCAGCCTCACTTTCCCCCATCTGCGAAATGGGTTCAATGGCACATTCCTGGCACTGGCTCTTGGAGCAGCACCTCCATTGCTTTCTCTTATGTTCGCACTGAAAACAGCAAAGCCGCCAACAGACACCAAAATGATGCGAAGTCTCTGGGTGACAACACAACCCTGGATTTCCCCTCCACCAAAACCAGCCCAGCAAATCCGGGACACCAGAAGCTTGATGCCAAAATTGGGGGAGATCACCATGAATGAATGTGCAAAATACAAACATGCACTTCAAAATTTTGCATAGCATCTTCACAAACATTTCGGGGGGGTTGAGAAGTTAGAGAGAGGTACCCTATCTCCTGGTGGATGGTTTTCCTCTAGATGAGATTGGGGGAAATATGACTAGATGGGACCAGATGAGGAAATCAGCACAAAATTCATGGCGAGAGGGAAGGAGAACCAGCAACCAGTCGAATTCATTTTTGCTGGGGGCTGATTTACACCAGGGGGACCCCAGAACATTCCTAAGTCTCTCGGACCCCCAAATTCAAACAATGTGTTTCGCCACCAGCAATTAAGGGTTTATTTGCTTTTGTTAATAGTTTGGAGGTTTAACATGAAAAATATTTTTTCCTTTCAAAATAGCCAGCAACTGACCTTTTTCTCCCCTCATTGAGGGGCTTCTTTGGAGATCCTGCAAAGTCCCAGGGGCAAAAAGACTAGACCCACCAAAGATGCCTATCTTTGTCACACATGATGCCAGCTATCACACATGAACAACTTCCAGAGTTCTCTGCTCCAATATCTTTGGAACCCGAGTCCTTTTTTTTTTAACCAGAAATGGCCAAGACCGAATGCAAAAGCTTCTGCCATCGCCTAATAAAAGTGTTAAGGTAGGGGAGGCACAGTTCATGCAGCTCTCAGACCCCATTTTTGCATCCACCATTCCCTCAAAGCTCCCACTCAATGCCCAGAGGGATTTTTCCCCAAAACATTTTGGGCACATGCGTAAAAATACATAAAAATATCCCTCAAACTCTGTCCTAATCCCAAATACCTCCATTTTCCATTGCAGTCCTTCTCAAAACGGCAGCATGAAGTCATGCAACATCACTTTCGGTTGCCATTTTGAGAGAGGCTGCAGCGGGAAACAGAGGTATTTGTGGGATGAAAAGACTGGCCCATGGTACGTCTGGGAAGGAAAAATGGCTTCCGGCCACCATGCAGTTTCTCCCCACCATGTATAAATCTGGATTTATTGGGTTATCTATTTGGAAGGAACTTTTGGAGGGAGGGGTATCTCTCTCCTTCTGTCTCCCCACCTTCCAGGTCTGTCCTCCCCAACGACAGCTTTGAACATCTCAGGAAAAAGGAAAATGCCTGCCGGCTCTAACCACGTGCCTCTCTGCTAGTGGAAAAGGGATCCGTGGTCTGCTAGGAGTAACTTTATATTGCCAGCGACAAAGGCAATGACCACACAAATGGTGGTGCAGAAAAAACTGGCCTGGGGAGCAGTGGATGCGGCAAGTCCGAGGCAGGCCCTGGGAAGACGGTGTCTCCTCACTGTCCCGTCCCGTAAGGCCAGTTGAAGGTGCTGCCGGAGAGGAGCATGTCCCGGATGAGAGTCTCAATGGGGGTCTTGCCCACCAGTCTCATGAAGAAGAGCTGCGAGATGAGGGAGGCCGGGACGGCCCGGAGAGCCGGGAGGCGGAGTAAAAGTCTGCCGAAACGCTGCGGCTGGGAGGGGTACTGCGAGCGGACGTACTCCGTCAGCGCCACCTGGGCCTTCTCCTGCAGGCTCTCCACGTGGGCCGGATCCGAGAGGCCGCAGGCATCTGCAGAGAGGAGCAGAGAGATTAGGAACATCGGTGCATCAGGATGGGCACAGTCCGGCCTCGGCCCTACTTGGTTCGGGTCCAGGTTACCTATGGGAGCACCTCTTCCCAGATAATCTGCCCCATAGACTCAGGTCTTCTGGGAGACATTAACTCAGCCAGCCAGAACTAGACTGGCATTTTTCACCCAGAGGACATTTTCATCAGCCGCCCCCAAACTACGAAATGACCTGCCAGGAGAGATAAAGACTTATCTCTTCCAGCAAACCTACCCAGTCCATCTTAATTTTTTTTTATTTATATTTTATTAACATATACTATTCAAACATATCTTTCAAGTTTAACATATTAATTTCTTTTTCAATAATCATATACAAATATTTACAATTGACTTCCAAAGTATCTCCAGTTTGTACTCAACCTTAGTTCAATGTTCACTCATCGTCTTCATATACAGGCAATTTAAATATTAAATCCAGTCCATCTTAAATTATGAATTTCAAAGTGGTATATTTTTAAATTTATGCTCAGACGTGTCCTGTGTTATATGTTTTAACCTATGTGTTTAAACAGTTTTATCTGTATGTTGTACCCCACCTCGAGCCTTGAGGAGAGGCAAGTAAGAAATAAATGATTTTTACCGCTTAGCAGAGACCCAAATCCTCTGTCCCCGAAATGCTAAAACCTCTTGTAGTCTTGTTTCATGAGAAGGGAATTCTATCCCTTCCAGTTTAAGAAAGGCACTCACCTGGTGTGAAGAGCGCAATGGCTTTGAGACAGCTGTATTCTGCCGAGTCCACCTGCAACCGGTTGAGTTTCTCCACCTGGTCCTGGAAGATGCGGATCTGGTCCATGAAGGAGACCACGCGGTCGGCGGACATGGGGGCAGCGTGGAATCCGGCGGCCGCCAGGAGTGGGGCCATGTGGAGAGGGAGCGCAGACTGGGCGGCGTTGAGGACAAAGAGTTCACTCCAGCTGAGACGCAGGAGGGCCACCTGGTCCGAGACGGGCAGTTCCGGGAAGAAGGGGATGTTGCGGGCCCACTCCACGGTGCTGAAAAGGAGCCGGGCGGCCAGCTCGCAGATGTTATCGATGCCCATCACGCTGCCCTGCTGGGCGTACTGGGAGCTGAAGCGGGCCGTCGGGTAGGGCTCTGCCCGCAGCAGCTGGGAAATCAGTTCTGAGACCGGCTGCCCATTGTAGTACTCCCCGCTGGGCATGGTGTTGGGGCTGGCACTCGAGTGGGCAGGAGGGATCCGGCCTCTCTGGACAGCTGGAGGGAAAGATTGGGAGGGGAACATGCGATGAGAAGTGGACAGCTAAGGAGGAAAAAGGAGAGGAACAGAGAAGGAGAACAGAGAGGAGGAGAGGCAAAGCGATAGGAGAAGGAGAAGGAGATGGAGATGGAGATGGAGATGGAGAAGAGAGAGCAGAGAAGACAATGAAAAAGAGGAAGAAGAAAAAGCGGAAAGGAAGGAGAAGAGAACAGAAGAGAAGTTGGAGAAGCAGCTGTGGAGAAGGGCAGGGACAAGGGGAAGAGATGGAGAAAAGAAGAAGAGGAGGAGGAGAAGAAGGATGAAGACAAGGCAGCAGAGGAGAAGATGGAGCTCAGTGGTTGATCACTGTTGGACAAAGGATGCTGGGCCAGGCAGGCCTTTGCTCCAAGGCAGCACTGGTTCTCAAAATCCAAGCATGGACTTTCTGGAGTAATCCTCCAGGCAGACGTTGACACTGAAGCCTGCAACTGAAATCTCCCTCCATTCCATACCCTCCAACTGTTCCCATTATTCCTCTGCCCTCCCATTTTCTCAGTTGCTGTCCCAGTTTCTCTCTCCTTCTCTGCATTTTTCCTCAGCTCGCTTCAATCTGCAAAAGCTGTTTGCACCATTAGTGGAGAGGGGCAGAGGAAAAGGATGGAAGGATCCTTGCCCTTCCCAGTCAGCTCAGGCAAAGGCAAACTGCTGCATCCTCTCCTAGCCTGTCTATCCTTCCTCATTGGCAACTTTTGCCATTCTGACCACACTCTGATGTTGGTTGGCCACACGGGTCCCAGTTTTCCTCCATGAAATGTTGGGAGGCTATGCCTGTTTTGTAAAAACGATCGGCTTCCCTTTTGCCTGGTCTTGTTTCCCAGCTGCCTGCGACCTTTGCCTGCCTCAGGTGGCCTCCCAGGCCCTCGGGGGCCCTCCAACTCCAAACAATCGGCACACACGCACACCTGTTCTACCGGTCCCTCGGCCGCCGCTGGCTCCCTTTGGCAACTTGGGAGGTGAAGCAACGCACTCTGTAAAGGAAGGCTTGGCTTGAACTCTCTGGCCTCGGGACCTGTGTTTGCACACCTGCCACCTCTATCGCTTTGGCCTCCTTCCCGGTCTCAAGCGCCTAGTCCTCAAGCTTAAAGCCTGGCTGCCCCTGACCTGAAGACACTTCCCTGCCCCACAGGATCGCTCCCTTTCCCCACCGTCTGGACTAAAGACGGTCCTGATCCATTCCTCTAGGGAGCAGTGAGGAATTGCATGAGGGTCAGGGCCAATTCCCCTGAAGCCTCCAAGCCACCCAAAAGACCTCCGTTTTCCTCTGCAGTCCCTCTCAAAATGGCTCCTTGAGCTCGAGAGACCCTTCTCTCTGTCCCGCCATTGTCACTGGTATGGTTCGGTGGGGATGTGAGATAGGGTCCCATCACCCTCAGAGGCTCAAACGGGGAACAGAAAGGAGACAGAGTCTTCTTGGTGGCTGCTGCCAGGCTGTGGAACTCCCTGCCACCGGAGGCTCAGTTCGCCCGACATCTCTCCCCTTTTATTTTTCCCACAGGCAAAGACCTTCTCATTTAAACAGGCCTTCAGTTTTTTAATTGGGTTGGGGTAGAAGGATGATGCAGTGGGCGTGCTGGTTGATTGTGTTTTTTTAATGTGTTTTTAATGGTGTTTGGATTGGATCGATGATTTAATGCTTTTTTTAACAAACAAGCAAGCAAACCTCTATTTTGTACTGCATTGTTTTAACCATTTTAGCAATCTTCTACGGGCCTCGTGATGGAAGAAAGGCAGGGTATAAATCCTATTGATTCATTAATTCTTCCATGAAATGTCAGCAATGGATACTAGTCCTGAGGGCTACGCATTGGCCATCCTGCCTCCAAGGCAGAATACGAATGGGCTTCTGATCTGATCTGGTTGACGTAACAAAGAACTGCTGTTCTTACCTGCCTACAATACCTTCCTGCCATCCATTTGGGGGAACAACGTGGACTCTATATAAAATAATAAATTGGTACAAGGAATCGGACATCAGAAACCGCAAACCACGTTGTTTCATGAAGGAATGCAGTCTGACACTGCTTTAACTGCCCTGGCCCCATGCTATGGAATTCTGGGATTTGCAGCAGAGATATTTCACCTTCTCTGAAGAGAAGCTGCCACAACAAACTATGACTCCCAGGATGCCACAGGATGGAGCCGTGGCAGTTAAAGTGGTGTCAAGCGACATTCATTCTGCAGCAGCCATAGTCTTCCCCAGGACTTGCTGCCTTGCAAAGAAGAAAGTCTCCAAACAAAATGCTTAGGACTCAATCCAGCGCAAAGTCTTCTTTTTCCCATTAAATGGCGTTACAATTAGGGAACATCAGCCGTTAGTCTCGCTCTGAACAGACACTGATAGATTTACCTTCTTTCCTCATCCCGACACGGAAACACTTCTTCAGACGGCAATATTGGCATTGATTGCGATGGTGCTGGTCAATCTGACAGTCTCGATTCGACCTGTAAAAATATTATTAAAAGAATCATTTTTTTAGTATTTTAAATCTTTAAATTTGAAATTAAACCCACAGTCAGGTAAATTAAATTCAGTTGCTCTTGTGTGCCTTCCAGTCTCTGAGGAACTCTGCATATGGGTTCATTTTCAAGATTTCTTCAGAGGGGTTTTGCTATTCCCTTCCTCTGAGGCTGAGAGAGTGTGACTTGTCCAAGATCACCCAGAGAGCTTTGAACCCTGGTCTCCCAGAGTCCCAGTCCATCACTCAATCCACTATACCATTCTGGCTCTTTTTAGATTTCTCCGGGAGGTTTGCCTTTGCCATCCTCTGAGGCTGAGAGAGTGGGACTTGTGCAGGGTCCCCCAGGAGGCTTCCATGGGCTGAGCGGAGATTTGAACCTGATCTCCAGGAGTCTTAGCGTGAATCTATACTTTAGAAATACTGCAGTTTGACACCACTTTAATGGCCATGGCTCTGTCCTAGAGAATCCTGGGATCTATAGTTTAGTGAGGCACCAGCCCTCTTTTGCAGAGAAGGCTAACAGCTTTGTAAAACTACAAATCCCAGGGTTCCACAGGATGGAGCTACAGCACTTAAAGTGGTGTCAAACTGCATGATTTCTACAGGGTAGAACTACTACTCTTCGCCTGTTGGCGTATTGCTGAATTAAAGCAGTTTCACTCCGCTTTAACTGCCATGGCTCCATCTTATGGAATTTGTAGTTGGTTGTGGAGCCAGAGCTCTTTGATGAAGAAGATTAAACATCTCAGAAAACTGCAAATCCCAAGACTCCCTAGCATGGAGCCATGGCAATTAAAGCGGTGTCAAGCGGCATTAATTCTGCAGTGCGGACGCAGCCACAGACCAACGCTCACGGCACCATATCGGCTCCTCTGCATTTTTTCAAATTAAATTCCTTCCAAAGTTCCCAAATCCACCTTGGAGGAATGTTTCTATGGGGCTAAACCCACAAAGTGTGGGCATCCTGGGTGCTTTCCACGCCGGTCTGTCCCGCTTCTAACCAAAGGAGCCTCTTCCCATTGCCCCATTCTTCATCCGGGCTGATAACTCTTCCCCTACCGCTATGTCCTACAGCGCAAGGAGGACATTTCTGGCATTCTTCTCCCTTCGGCTTTGCTGGTTCATGGTCTTCCGTGACAGGAGAGAAGGATGGCTCCTGACTCTTCCCAGGCAGCTATTGGGCTGAGAGAGTGTTCATGGAAACCCACCTCCAAAATCCCAGAGAGTGCCCACAATCCTGGGCTATTCTCCTCTTGAATGTTTGCACCAGGTGGGCAAGCGTGTAAGGGCCAGGGGCCGATTCCTTCCCAAAACACACACACACACGCACACGCACACATGAAACCCAAAGTGGAATACCTCTTGTCCCTTCCTGGTGCCATTTTGAGAAGGACCGCAGAAGAGAGCCAGCGTGGCAGAGTGGTTTGAATGTTGGAGTATGACTTTGGAGATCAGGGTTTGGGACCCCAAGGCATCATCTCCCAACAGTTAAAACAAACAAACACAGGTCAAAACCCTGAGCGTACAAAAGTTAAAAAGTCATTATTTAATTAAGCAAATACTGTAAGTATAAAATTAATCCTGCCACTCACTATATTTGTTTTCATTGCTCTAAGCCACCTTGAGTTCCAAACTGAGAAAAATGATGATGATGATAAATTACATTAGTAACAGTGAAAAGAGAAAACATCATTTAAAAACATCAGATAAAAACCCAGCGCATTATACATTGAAATCAAGTTTTGGAGGCCTGCCCAAACAAGAAGATGCCACAAAACAGCAAGGAGGGCACGCACCTAACCTCTCTAGGAAGGGAATTCCCGATCCTGGGAGCAGCCACCAAGAAGACCCCGTCTCCTGCTTTCCCACCAAATGTACCTGAAGATGGAGAGACAGAGGAGGCCTCCCCAAATGAACCCAAAACAAGGGGAGAATGCGGTCCTTCAAATAACGAGAATACGATTCTGACTCCCGTCGTAGTGAAATGCAAACTCTGGAAGGGAGCAGAAAAGCGGGGCCCGACTGCCGTGCCACGGGGGCCCTCATTATGGCATTTCGGCAGCCAATTACTGCAAAATGCCCGGCCTCCAAGCGGGATCCATTTTTAAATAGTCAAATCAGTCTGGGGACTTTAGGGACGCTCTGGTTCTTAATGCGTCGGACTCCGACTGCGCCAGAGAAAGGCATGAAAGGAGCCCTTGTGGAGAACACAAAGCAGCAAACCCCCTTTTTTTGGGAAGCGGGGAGCGGTTCTGGGTTCGATTACTCCGACGACAAAGAGCGAAGGCCGCCCTGCACAGAATAAGGCAAACCTACCCACCGCAAGGCGAAGAAAGGAACGTCCAAAAGCCCCAAGCCCTTTGGGAAAACATTGCGTCCCGGAGAAAAGAACCCACCCGCAACGCCCCAGATGCTTCACAACTGTTGTTGGTTGGTTGTGTGTTGGAATGAATGGCATTAAAAGCACAGGAGAGAAAGGAAGAGAAGGTGGCATCTGCTAAATGAAGAGGAAGGAGAAGAACAAGCGTCAGATCTTTGGGGTTCAAGGCCAAGAAGATTTGGGAAGATCTTTCTTCAGGCAAAACTTGGGAAAGTTACTTTTCTGCAGACTACTGTTCACGAAATTCTCTCAAAATGGATTTTTTTAAAAAAGAAAACTTTTCCAAGTTTCAGTTTTAATCAGCAGAAACAGTGCTCAGCCTTTGGTTCTGTGCACATAATTTGAACGTCATCATCATAGAGACTATGGGCCTTTGCAGACTGCCAGAAATAGTGCAAATTGAGTCCACTTTAAGGGTTAGGGTTAATGCTAAGGAATCATGGGAATTGTTGTTGTTTTTTTGAGACATTGAGCCTTCTCTGTCAGAGAGCTCTGGTGCCACAATAAAATACACTTCCCATGATTCCCTAACCCTAACCCTAAAAGTGGGCTCAATTTGCACTGTCTCTGGCAGTCTGCAAGGGCCTACCTGCAAATTCATTCACAAATATCTCTATTTTCAGACTGGGCCAAGACAGCATAATCCATTGCATGAGAAGTATAACCAGAAACCCCTGAAGTTGAAAGAAGAAATCTTAAGGCAGGGAGGGGGGACATATCTGGGGAATAAACTCTTAAAGGCAATGGAGAGAGGGGAAGAGATGCCCAAAAGATGGATAAGAGTGTCTCCATTTTATGTTTTAAACCTAAAATGCCAGTGGTTAGTGGGCGAGATATTTTGGCAATGGGAGAAAAAATGGAACAGAGTCACTTGGAAGAGGGAAAGGTGAGTGACTGGCGGGTCCATTACTTTGCAGGCCTGGCTTTATTTCTTTTGTGCAAAAAAAAAAAAA
>CM034716.1:7864756-7950816 GCA_020142125.1 Phrynosoma platyrhinos
GGGTCCCCCTCCCAAAAATGCTCCTTTGAGGCTCCCTCCCTGAAAGAGAAGAGTTTCCTAGACTTGAGCCTCCTTCCTCAGGTGCATCCAAAGGGATCTTGAAGCACTCTGCAAAAGACATTGGGAGCATGAGCTTTCCTAGACTGAGGAGCCCATGTTGCATCTGAGGAAGCGGCTCAAGCCTACAAAAGCCCACGCTACAACTTCTTTTGCAGAGTTGGGCTCAAAGGGGCCCAAGATCTCTTTGCAGACTGACTTCCCAGACTGACATGGTCCTTTCTCCAAATTCTGCCAACATTTTAAAAGACAGAGTAGCATTAAAAAAAAAAAAAAAAAGAAAGGCACAGGGAAAGGCAAAGACTTGGGCCCAAATCTAGGAAAGCTCTTGCTCAGTTGAAGGCTTTGCCTTTGCATATTATACTGATTTTCCAGGCCAAGGCGGCTGTGTCTTTGGGCCTTTGCAGGCTGCCAGAAATAGTGCCCATTGAGTCCACTTTAACTGCCCTGGCTCAGTGCTAGGGAATCATGGGAACTGTAGTTTTATTGTGCTTTCTGACAGAGAAGGCTCAATGTCTCAATTCCCATGATTCCCTAGCACTAACCCTAACCCTAAAAGTGGACTCAATTTGCACTATTTCTGGCAGTCTGCAAAGGCCCTTTGACTCCTTTTCCCCAGGTTTCCTTTCAGGAACAGAGGCTTCGGAGAAGTTCCCATTGTGCGCATAGAGGGGACAAGGACTCCCCAAATCCACCCAAGCGCCCCTGGCCCCCCCCCACCTTGGAGACAGTGGCTGGAGGGGGGGGCTTTAGAGGGTTGCAGCCCAAATTCCTTCAAAGCACCAGATCTGGTCTGAGCCTGGAAGCCGCCAAGCAGGGTCAGCCCTGGTTCATCCTTGGATGGGAGGCCACCAAGAAATGACAGGCATTGGAGGCTCTGTTTCAGAGGAAGCAACTGGCCAAACCGTCTCTGAGTCTTCCTTGCCTAAGAAAACCCTGCGAAATTCATGGGGTCACCATAACTCAATGCCCATGGGACTTGAAGGCACAGAGACACACACACGCAGTGCCTAAATACCTTAAAGCCACCAGATCCCATCTGATCTTGGAAACTAAGCAGGGTCAGCCCTGGTTGGTCCTTGGATGAGAGACCGCCGATGGCTATCCGGTGACATAGGCTCTATTTCAGGGGAAGGAACTGCCCAAACCACCTCTGAGTCTTCCTTGCCTAACAAAACAATGTAAAACAATGTTTACATTGTATGAACATATCTTTATGTAAATTTTAATGTTGTAAGCCGCCCTGATTGCTCTGCAGAGGGGCGGGATATAAATACATTATTATTATTATTATTATTATTATTATTATTATTATTAGTCTGTGAAATGAAGGGCTTGCCCTGAGTTGACAGGCGACACGAGGACACACTCTTTTCCAAACTTTGGTTTTGTGAAGTAGCATAGTTTGGGATCGGATCTTTTCTTTACAAGGAAAAAGCAGTTCAGGAAAAAAAGTACAGCGCAACAATATTGAAAGCCTTTTCTTACCTTTTGCTTGTCCTTCCCTGTTTGTGTTTGAAATTCACAACGCTCCTGCAAGGCGGGTTAGGCCCAAAGCGATCCTCACCATTCTCCTCCTGAATTTTGTTTCTGTGCTGCTTTTCCACCATGAAAAGTGCTCAAAAAAGTGTCTTCCAATAACCTCAAGGAAGGAGAAGATACATTGTCAAACATAAGTTATTATTATTATTATTATTATTATTATTTCCAGAAGATTCAGTGCTTACTAATCAAGGGATAAACATTCAAATAAATGGGCTAAACATGACACAGAAATATATATATATATGCAAAGATGCTTTTATTTTTAACTCTTGAAGGGAAATATTCCTCCTTCCTTGCTGAAACAGAAATAATTCACCATAATCATCATACGCTTTCTCCCGCTCTGGGTTTTATTTTTCTGGACTAAACTCCCACAATTCTCTTAAAAGCATGACACCCCCCCCCCAAAAAAAGGAACTTTTCCCAGGTGTGAGAAGACTCTGTGTTCCAGATCAGTAACTGCTTCAAAGTCAGTGAGTTTTGTTGATGGCTGTCAGAATTTGAACTCTGATCCCTTTGGGAGTGGGGGACCTCCAGAAGTTTGGAACATCGCCTCCCATCAGCCCCAGCCGGCCTGACCAATAGGAAGGGATGGTGGGAGTTGTAGTCCAAAGTCTCTGGAAGGTTGGCACAGATCAGGCAGCCCTCCCTATGTGCTTGGACTACAGCTCCCATCATCCAGCATTGCCAGATGGAAGATGCAGTTTGCCAACTCCTGTTGGAGTCCAGTTTTGGGGAAGCCATTTTGTTTTTTGAAATACCCGCAAGCGAGGGAAGAGAAAGAGGGAGAGCCACCCATCGTCCCCCACCCGCCTTGGAAAGGGTCAGCCAGGCCCTTCTGTGCTTGACCGATGCAGCGGAAAAGATCTTTGCTGAGAGGAGTTTTGTTAAAAAAGGAAAAGACCTTTAGACTCCAGACAAACACGCTCTGTGCCATGGAATAATCTTTGCCCCTGGGTTTTGTTGTTGTGGGCCTCTAAGTCAACTCTGACAAAAAGCGACCCTCTGCAAGAGTTTTTTTGGCCAGATTTACCCCAAAAAGGTTGCCCATTGCCGCCTTCTGAGGCTGAGAGAGTCTGATCCCAAGGGGCCTCCGAGCCAAGCAGGAATTCGAACCTGGGTCTCCCAGAGTCCTAGTCCAAGCCACAAACCACTACATCAGGCTGGCTCTAAAAATACATATTTACTTAGAGGGAAAGGGGGGAGGGTTGGAAAGAGGAGGCTTGCCACCATTCCCTTCCTCTGAGGCTGAGAGAGTGTGACGTGTCTAAGACCATCCTTAGCTAAGCAGGGGTTGAATCCCCCCTCTCCCAGGGTCCTAGGCCAAGTCACAACAACATGCAGAACAGGAGTAAAAATAAGTCTGCAAAAAGGAGCTTCGCTATTAGAGGTATACTTGTACTTCGCCAAACTACAGATCCCGGGATTGATTCCCCAGGACGAAGCCACAGCAATTAAAGTGGAACCAAAGCGCTACAAACATGAAGCATGAAAGAGAACCAGCGCTGAGGAATGCTCCGGTCGGTGGGTAGCCCCATGGCATTATCTGGGGTCCACACAAATCTAGTCTGCATGATAAGCACCAGTTTCTCCCCCTTGTCCTATAATATTCAAAGGTGCATGTCCTCCAACTCTCCCAATTGGGCAGGGACCGTCCCGATGAATCCTGTGCCTTCCCACTTTCTCAGCTGCTTTTAAAATGTCCCGGTTTCTCTCTCCTTGGTCCTCAGCTTATTTCAACTGCTGCAAACTCTGTCCCAAGTTCAGAAGTAGCTTGCTCTCAGGAGTGAGAGGAGAGGGGAGGCAAAGTCTTGTCCTCCAAAAGCAAAAGGCAAAAGCAAACTCCTGCAGCCTCTCCTGCAATAACCGGGGAACAAAAGAGGAAGGGAGCCTGATTCACACCATTCTTGGATGTGTTTTTGTGTTGGTGTCGTCTGTGTGTTGGTGTCTTCTGTGATAGTCTGAGGAAGAGAGAGAGATGGGAAGAATAAAGTCCAGCTCCCACTTCCATCTTTCTTTGGATAGTTGTGAGGGGATAATAATAATAATAATAATAATAATAATAATAATAATAATAATGCCTCTGCACAAAGGCATCATCATCATCATCTTCTTCTTCTTCCTCTACACAGAAATATATTTTTACTGTTTTCTATCAAATGATATTATTACCCTCATCCTCTATTTAACGACAGATTGCTATTGTCTATATTACAATTATTCTACAGAGAGGCAGTGTGGTGTAGTGGTTTGAGCACTAGGCTATGTTGGGCAGGGTTCGAATCCCCGTTCGACCACGGAAACCCACTGGGTGACCTTGGGAGAGTCACACTCTCTCAGCCTTAGAGGAAAGCAAAGGCCAAAAACAAAACAAAAAACCTCTGAACAAATCTTACTAAGAAGACCTGTTTCAGGTCTCCATTAGTCAGAAAGGACTTCGAGGCACACAACAACGACAACGACAACTATATAATGATACTCTTATCAGATGCTGGAGACTCTTTCGGAGGAAGGAGAGCTGGCAAACCACCTCTGAGTCTTCCTTGCCTAAGAAAACCCTACAAAATCCATGGGGTCACCCTCGGCCGGGAGGCACTCGGAGACCCATCGCATTCTGCGGAGGTTGTGGCACAAGTTTAGAAGTTGTTGTTCTGTGCGGTCAGCTTTGGCTTCAACTTCTGGGGAAGAAGAGTCCCGCAAGAGCCCCCTTGGTCCCCCACAGTCCAGCTCAGGTCTTGCAAAGTCAGGGCAGCGGCCACGGCTGGCTTTATTCAATCCCTCTCTCCTTTCTGCCTTCTGCTTTTCCAACCATTTTCAAGAAGCCAGGCCATCTAAGGAGACATCCTCCAAAATGCAACCAAGTCTAGCTTTGGTCATTTTGGTTTCTTGGACTCAGAGTATCCTTTGGACTCTCCTCCCTCCGGCCCCTTGTTCCCAAAGAGTAGACTGTCTTCCCGTCCGCTTGGGTTCAACGTCCAGCTTTCTTCACAAGATAGAAATCAGAAATGCAAGGGCAGGGACAATCTCAGCTTTGGTATAGAAGGATGTAGTAACTTTGCATTGGAAGATCCTCCATTGCTGCCTTTCCAAGTCTCCTGGGTTTCTTGACTCCGTTAGGCTTTTCTGGAAGAGATGCCAGACTTCATCATTATGAACTCAGGGCTCTTTCTTGGAAGACAATTTGGCCTCTCTCTTTTCGTTGTTATTTTGACTTCTCTGCGGCCTTCCCTCCCTCCTTCCAACCGAACCCCCCCCCCCGAAAGTCTCCGGGGGCTCCAGCCTTCTTCTTCATTCCTTCATGCATGAACAAACAGGATTTAATGGCCTTCCTTTTCGGGGAGGGAAGGGATGCTGGAATTTGGAAGAGGTCCTGGTAGAAATAACCTTCCTCATGTCCTCTTGGAAACTTCCAGCCTGGTCCTGGTTGACCGTCTGTCTCTCTTGGCTGGGTCCTGGATTGATTCCAGGTAGGCTCTGGGTGAGGCTCTTCTGAAGGGAAAACAGACCTGGGCATGTAACTTTTTGAAAGTTATTCTGTCCGGATGTTTGGTACTATTACTGCAATCCAGAGAAGTAACTCATTTAGAAAACTCAACTGGCTTTTTACTATTGCCGCAGTTAAGCCGCCAGGTTTCTTGTTACTCTGACCCTCAAACAGGTCGTGGCACATTACTGTTATTGCAATCCAGTAATTCGATTAATTACTCATTACTTGGACCACTCAACCAGTAATTACTTGCTACGGTTACTGTGTTCCATGTTCACCAAGTTACTCATGGCTGTGACCACTCAAGAGGTCATGACTTGTGTTTCTGGTGCTTCAGTTCAGAAAAGTAATTCAACATGTTACTTATTACTACAGCCACCCAAATGCTCAACTTTTTCCTGTTACTGCAATTCATAAAAGTAACTTATTGAATTATCTGTTGCTCTTTATTCTGACCATCCAAGAGCTCATTATTTGTTGCTGCAATCCATACAGGAAAATTTCTGAGTTACTTGTGACTCATTTCTCCTGACCGTCCAGCGAGTTGTTTCTGTAACTGCAATCCAGAAATGCAACTTGCTCAGTTACCTGTTCCTCTGACTGCATGGGCAGGCAACTATTGCTCAGTGGTTAGAGCTCTCCATTTGCAGAGGGAGAACAGTGAC
Source organism: Phrynosoma platyrhinos (assembly GCA_020142125.1). NCBI lineage: Eukaryota > Metazoa > Chordata > Lepidosauria > Squamata > Phrynosomatidae > Phrynosoma > Phrynosoma platyrhinos. The sequence continues at coordinate 7,870,511 of CM034716.1, forward strand.
AAGGATATGGAGAAGGAAGAGTAGCTTTTGCAGTTTGCCTGTGTTGAGAAACCCTATTTCTGGTGGGCCAGAGCTGTATGTAGCCTGGCCAGAAAACCCAGGCATCCTCTGCAACACTTCCTGAGACACTTTCTGTGTCTTGGGGGCAGGACCCCCGCCTCTCCCAGGGCCTGTGCCCCTTCCGTCACACGCGGAGACCTCTGCTCTCTTGACCCCGGAGGCCAAGGGAACATCTGACCTTGGTGGGCCCTGGAACGCAGCAGCAGCAGCAGCGGGGCTGAAAGGCAAGAGAGGAGGCAGATGAGGAAAGCTTTGCTCATCATCTCAGGGGCAGGTCCACCAGCACAGACAGATGTGGAGAAACATCTGTTTGGAGGGGGTCTCTGGAGTGAGCAGGGGGAGGAAGGAAGGAAGGAAGGAGAGACCCACGCCGAGTCTGCAAAACGGAGAATCAGTGGGGTTGAGCCAACCCTGAAAACCATTGCTAGAAGAAAGTGCATCGTTTGGGTGGAATACAACTACCAGAATCCATTCCCAGCTGTATTGGGGGGATTCTGGGTACTGTAGTCCCCCTACAAGGTCACTGTCAGCATCAGAGGCTATCTAATATCAGTTGCATATCCTCCAGGGTCCAGAAGTCCTCACTGCGAAGGAGGACAAGGCACTGAAAAACGCTATATATATATATATATATATATATATATATATATATATATAATCAAGAAAAATGGAGGACATGACCAAATAAATACAGGGGTAGGCAACCTTTTTGAGTTGGAGGCCGGGTTGCTGTCCCTCAGACAATTGGGGGGCCGAAGCACCAAAAATAAATAAATAAATAAATAAATAAAGCAAAAATAAATCAAAATAAAAAATATATGCATGCACGCTCTTTCAGCCCCAGAAAAGCCATGGCAAAATCCTTATGGAGATTTTGCCAAGAAAACCTCAAGAACAAGTAATAACAACAATAATCAATATCATTATGGCGGGGGGCGGCGGTGGCAGGACCGGCCTGGGGCCTACCCCTGAAATAAAAACTCAAAACAGTCACAGAAATATGAATGCATGTTTCTTAGTCGTGCTCAAAATGGAAGGCATTTTGGAATTCCTCCTGGACAGGAGGTGGAAATGTAGGACATGTCCTGGAAAAGGAGGGTGTCTGGTCACCCTGCGATTGTCCCAATTTTGACAGGGACAGTCCCAATTCATCTCCCGTCATCTTTCAGCTTTCCACTTTTAAAATGTCCCAGTTTCTCTGTCTCCCACCCTCGACCTCAGCTTACTTCTCTTGCTGCAGACAACACTGCTTCTAGATGGTAGAATTCAAAGACTTATAGCAGTGTTAGTCTGGAATATCAGTTTCCTCAAACTACCGGGTGTCAAGTTTGATTCTTCTCCCATCCAAAACCCACAAATCCCACTGACCCAACCCATTGCAACTGGGGAGACTGTGTGTATGGGGAGCAGGGAGGTACAGAAAGGACAAGGATAAAAGATCTGGGACTATATAAATGACCTTTATTGTCTGCAGACCGTGACACACGTATTCTGCTTCTTCAGGCCAGGCCCAGAGAGGGACCAGAGCGAAGGAAAAAGGAGGGTTATTTTGATTATTTTTAAAAAATGTCTCCTCCTCCTCCTCCTCCTCTTGTCAACCTCCGGCCTTTTCATCCTGCTCTCGGTGAAGCTTGACCTCTCTGCACAAAGCCCCCTCAGCCCCAATTTGAATCTGAAAGGGGGTCTCGGGGAAAGAGCACTGACCTTCAACCTGTGGGTCAGCCCCTCCATCCCGGCTGTCACTGGGAGCCAGGACACCTTCCCCTGGGAAACCCAGAGAGAAGACGGACGGACGGACGGACGGACGGACGGGGAAGGAGAGCTCAGGAACAGCCAAGCCGGCTGGGGGGAAGATCAGTCCCACCTGGACCCCAAAACAGGAGGAAGAGGAGGAGGAGGGTCTCAAGCCCCCCCCCAAAAAAATGACCCAGGAAATTGCACCCCCAAGACTCTTGCGTAGCTACGTCTCCCTCAGAAATGGACTATATAATCCATACAACATAAACACAGGGACACTGGAGATGGCTCTTGCCACAAATAGTTGTCTAAAAGAGGGAAGGTACGCCAAGAAAGCTGACAATCATAACATCCTAGAGTTGAAAGGGATACATAGTCCAGCCTCCGTCTGCCACACAACTCAAGCACTCCTGAAAGAGGCCCAGCCAACATTTGCTTCAAGACCTCCAAATAATGAGCAGCTACCACCCTCCAAGATAAATCTGCTCCACTGTTAAACAGCTCTTGCCTTCCTCTGAAGTTGAGAGAGTGTGACTTGCCCAAGGTCAGCCAGTCTGAGCAGGGATTCGAACCCTGGCTTTCAGAATCAGAGTCCAATACTCAAACCACTACAACCCTCTGGTTTTAGGGAAATGGAAAATGACCAGGTAAACACCAAGGAAAAGCTATTAAGATTGAACCTTTCCCTTTCATTTCAGACGGCTCAGCTGGAATGCTGAAACCTAGACCGCCTTGATGTTCAATAAATTGCTGTTTTAAATTCACTAAGCCCTCCTTTCTTGAACCCTGAGCAGGCCAAGTTTCCTCTTCCGTTCCCCCATGGAAGAAATCTGGTGTCTGAACCAGAGGAGAGGCAATTCCTTGGGGAGGATGGCTTGGGCAGAGAGATAATGAGAAACGGTGGTCAGACAGACAGACCGGCCGCTGGGAAATGGAGAAGGGTCTCGATCAATATATTGGTTCAAAACGCTTGATACTGTCTGGAGAAGGGAAGGGAAGAGACAAAAAGGGGGAAAAGGAAGGAAGGAAACAAAACAAAAATAGAAAATGGGATGGATGCTCAGAGTCCCTATGGATAACTCTACCAGGTGAGCCTGCGAGGATGATGGGACAGAGAGAGAGGCCTTCCCAAAAAGTCTCCAAACACAACAGGATCTTAACGGTAGAATGTGTTGTTAATGTTGTGTGCCTTCAAGTCATTTCCAGCTTAGGGCAGCCCTAAGGCAAACCTATCGTGGGGTTTTCTGGGGCTGAGAGTGTGTGACTCACCTAAGGTCCATCCATGCCTGAAATGGTAGACTATGGTCCTTCAAATAGCCTGGCCCTGAGCCATGTAGGGCTTTAAAGGTCACCACCAACACTTTTGAATTGTGCCAAGAAATGGACTGGCAGCCAGTGGAGCTGCTGCAACAACAAGGGAGTTGCTGTGTGCTCCATTTTTAGTGGTAAATACACAGACACACAAAGCGCACACATGCACACACGCTCGCCTGCCCACATTTCCATCTGAAAGCCACGCCAAGCTGGGATCAGCTGCCCTTTGACACTTAGCCCCTGGTCCTGGTGACCGTGAAAAGCATCAAAGCATGTTTGGAGGAAGGAAAATTAATAGCCTTTTTGTCCTGAGGCAGTTGCTCCCGGAAGATGGATTTCTGGGGAAACAGAGGGCAGGGGAGGGGGGCCTTGGGACAACAGGCCCTTGTCCCCCACCCAGATCTCCATCCAAACACTCGGCCCATGTATTATTATTATACGTCTGTGCAGGATCTGTGTGTGTGTGTGTGTGTGTGTGTGTGTGTGTGTGTGTGTTTGGACGGAAGTGAGTAAAAAGCAAACCAACAAGACTTTTCCCAAGTTTCCCCTGGATCCCAGAAGGATGCAGTTAACCACTATATATGTACATATGTGTGTGTATGTATATGCATATGCATATGCATATCTATATGTATATGTATATGTCTCTCTCTCTCTCTCTCTCTCTGTATTGCTGTTGTTGTTGGTGTGTCCTTCAAGTCATCTCTAACTTATGGCAATCCTAAGGTAAGGCAAACCTATCACAGGCAAGTTTCTTCTGATTGCCATCCTCCGAGGCTGAGCAAGAGTGACTTGCCCAGGGTCAGATGGACAGACAGACAGACAGACAACCTATGTTTATCCAAGTCAGATCGACAAGTTTTATTTGCAGCAACTGATGTAAGTAAATGAGGAAAGTGGGAGGAGGAGAAAGAAACCGGGACATTATAAAGTGGGACAACGGAGGAGTACTTGGGACAGTCAGACTGCATGCCATCTTAGTTGTAGCTACTCACACTCTGAAAAGAGGGTAAAGAGGCTTACTCCCCAATAAGGGAACAGGGCTTGCAGTCAAAAATCTAGATTTTACTCATGCCAATGACTCCGTCTGCCTCGCACCTCTCTGACCCACAAATTCCATCTATAATATTCACATATAGAGGAGACGTACAGGTCCAGCTTGGTTAAACATGTAAAATGTCAAATATATGCAAATCTGCCCAGCTAGCAAAACATCTCGCTTCGCTGTTGCTTTTGAAAGCTGTTTGCTAGAAAGGGTTTGCTTGGGCAACGTCCTCCTTACTTGAGATATCATTAGAGGTTTCTAATTATTAGCTGGCATTTTATCTTCCTCCAAATCCCCCCAAGGACTTTAAAAAGGAGGGCATTAAAACAGATGTACTTGGCATACATTTCCTAGGGTTATATCCCCGTCTCGACCCAGATTCCGGCAGGGAGCAGAATTTTGTCCTTCCTTCCATTGGTTTGGGCAAAAGCAAACCGCTGCAGCCTCTCCTACCTTGTCTGTGTTCTTCCTCATTAATAACTCTCCCCATCTTGACCACACTCAGATGTTGCTAGGCTATACGAGTCTCAGCTTTCACTTCTGAAAAGGTACGCAAAACATGTCAAGAGGGCAAGCCAGAGCTGGAGGAGAGAGAGGCGTCCTTCCTTGAGAGGCCTCCAAATCAACCCCTTTGCAATGAAAGGTTGACCCAGGGGAGACCCATTTATTGATTTCCTTAATGAAACGTTCAACTCTGGGGCTGGCAGGTGACTCCGCAAGACAGCACTAAAATATTTGACAGGGTCAGAAGGGTGAAAACCCAGGCAGGTAGACACGACAGAGACACTGGCTGCAATACAATTTTCAGTGTAATTCCTAATCTGGCCCTCATTTCAGAGCCATGAGGACTAGCAGCTTGCTTTGGGTTTAGCAACTTGGTGGTATAGCAGACATTTTGCAGAAGGAAGGTCTCAGGTTCAGTTACTCCAGGTAGGACTAAGACCAAAGATGGAAATTCTTGCATCCGGGACCAAGGATGGAAATTTCATTTTCATGGACAGGAATGAATGATTTTACCATTTTCCTCCTCAAGTTATCAAACAGCTGCTCAGTTTTTGAAGACTATTCTCAGCTCAAGACATATTCTGTGCAAAACAAAAATGCACGTGGTTTTTATTTATCAGAAATGTTATTCTCTGAGGATAAAATGCTGCTTTTTGTGCAGGAAACCTCTTTTTTCGGTGCCAGCTTCGACAAGTACCAGCACCCCTGGTCCAAGGGATGCTGGGAGCTGGCGTCCAACACCATTCGGAATGGCCTATTATTCCCCAAACCAAGTTTAGCAAACCAGGTTTGATGAACCAATAATCACATCTGCTTTACAGGTGCCTTTCCGTGTTCTTTATTTGGAGCTGATGGACTGGGAGCTTCCTTTCCGTTTAGGGAAAAGGACCAAAGCGGAGGACAAATGTTGGGTTCGAGAAGAGCTGATGTTCAGAGATGCCAGGAAGGCTAAACCTCACGGCTAGGACAGGAAATGCTTTTGGAAACATTAAAAATTCAGATCAGTGAAATGGGGGGAACATTCCTCCACGTGTTGTTTTTTTTTTCTAGTGTAAAAAAGCCTGCTGTGGTGGACACAATTCATGCTTACTTTTTGGTTTGCCTTGGGATACCTTCCTCTTATGAACTCCTTTCTTCTTTACTCCTTTGGCAGCAGACGGTCTTGCTTCTTTAAATTAACATTTGAAAAAAGAAAAAAGGCTGGCTTTTTTGGGGGGAGGAGAAGGAAAACAGACAGAGTTAAGGAGGGAGGAAGGGAGGAAGGGCCTGGGGTTTGTTGGGCAAACTGCCCCATTGCAGGGTGGGTCACACTGGCTCTGTTGTCCGAAGCCTATTTATCAAGCCTCCCGCTTTCACCTTTGAACCTGCCAGGGGAAAAAGGCTAGGAAGAGAGGACATTTATGGTATCACACTAAAACCACCAGTTTAGTCCCAGTGAGAATATTGTTATTTTTTCCATTAGCCTTGATATGCCTTCAACTTACGTAAATGGTGATATCCGATTTATGGGGACACTACCACTGCTAAAAAGGATAAACAGATGGCCCCGAGAGCAAAATCAAGCCTGAATTCTTCCTAGAAGCCAAGATGACTCCACTGAGGCTGTCGTATTTTGGATATATCCTGAGAAGAAAGGATTACCTAGAAAAGACAATAATGCTTGGTAAAGTGAGGGGCAATAGGAAAAGAGGAAGGAAGACCTCATTCCAGGGCTTTCCTTGGCAGGATTTATTCAGAGGAGGTTTGCCATTGCCTCCCTCTGAGACATGCAGAGTTTGCAAAGAATAAGACTTCATTACTTTATGGCAGCAGGAGGAAAATTGCTAAATATCCTCCTCATTGCTTTCTTCGAGAACAAAATTAGCAAAGAATGGCATCTTGTGGCAAGAGACCTTCCTGTATTCCTCCTTTGGAAATAAATGACTTTGCTTGCTTTGTGTAAAGGCCCCCTCCTGTGGTGATAAAAAGAACTGCATTCATCAATAGATTTTAACCTTTTCTGAACCATGATGAGGGGTGGTTTTATCCCAGAGAGGCCTGTTTTTGCCACAAAATCTACATGGAACTGCAGTCTAAGCTTTCTACACTTGACACCATTAAAACAATGACCCCTTTCAGGTTTGACTGCTGACTGGGATACCAATGTTGTTGTTGCATGCCTTCAAGTCGTTTTTGACCTATGACAAACCCTAAGGAGACCCTATCACAGGGCTTTCAGAAAAGGGTTGCCATTGCCTTCCTCTGAAGCTGAGAGCATGTGTCTTGCCCAAGGTCACCCAGTGGGTTTCCACGGCACAACAGGGATTCAAACTCTGGTCTCCAAAGTCATAGTCCAACACTCAAACCACTTTGCCATATAATGCCAGTCTTAAATGAATTACACTAGCATACTTTCCAGCTTTCCGTGGATAAAAGCCAGGACATGTGTGACCAAGCAACTTTCCATGAGGGGGACTCCTTCGCCCTCTGAAGCAGTCTGTTCCACTGTTGAACAGCTTTTATGGTGAAGAAGTCTTAATTTTTCGTGAAACCTCTGTATTTCCACTGGTCCTCATTGTAATCTCTGGAGCAGCAGAAGACAGCCTTGCTCTGTCTTCTCTGTGACATCCCTTCAAAGAGTTGGAAGATGGCTGTCATCTCAGCCCTTTCCATCGTTTCTTCTCCAAGTTCAACATACCTAGCTCCCAAAGCTGTTCCTCATGGGGATTTTGGTTTCTCAACCTCTTGCCCTCCTCACCCATTTGTGACCCTTAGAAAATGGGGTACACACCCAGTCCAAGGGACCAATGGATCCAGGTGCTTTACTCTTTGGGGAAGGGGCAGAAGGAGGAGTCTGGACCCACACGGGAGACCTCTGCCAGGCCACCCACTCTGCCCTCCAACCTCTGGAGGGTTTGCATCAGGATCCGCAGCTGCCCAGTTTGACGCTGGCCCATCAAGGTCATTTGACTCTCCAGCTGATAGATCTGCAGAGATGTAAAGAACCATTGCAATTGCTTGTTCATCGCTGACAAGAAAGGATACCTCAATAAACTGAGATAACATACACTCCAATATTTTACAGAAAAAAGACAAGGATATGTGTGGCCAAGCAAAGTTATTCATGAAGAACAGATGAACAGAAAGAGGCTGCAACAGTTTGCTTTTTCCTGAGCCAACTGGGAAGGGCAAGACTCTGTCCGCTCCTCTCCAATCACTCGACTGAATGCATCGAATTTTGCATCTTGAACTGTTTGCAGCAATTGAAGTAAGCTGAGGACAAAGGGGGAAAATAGGAAGAGAGAGAAACCGGGACATTTCTAAAGCAGCTGAAAAATGGGATGGCAGGGGATTAATCAGGACTGTCCCAGCCAAATAAGGACAATTGCGGAATCACCATTTTAAAAAATATCCACCACCCCACATTTTTTTCATTTGGGAGCCTTTTTATGAAAATGCAACAGGGAACTAACTACACAGATAGTTTTCTAAAAACACACAAATCTCTTTTTTTGTGTGTGTGTGTGTGTGTGCAGATCTCCTCTTCTCAAAAATATTAATTCACAAAGCCAAGAAAGAAAGAAAGAAAGAGGGAAGGATGGCAGGCAGGAATCAGAAAATATGTTAAATTTTTGATGTTTCTCACAGTGGAGAGAAGACTTTTAAAAAATGGAATTTTGAAACTGTGTTGAAGAATTACATTTGCAGAGCATGATGCCCTTAATACTGACCTGTGCTTCTTGCTTCTTGCGAGCGTTTTGGTACGCCAACACCAAGGCACTGAGGAAGGGGGAAAAGCAAACATCAGCTCCAAACCAAGATGGGGTCATGAGGTAGGATTTGGCATCCCAATCCATCCATCTAGCCATCCCTTTATTTATATCCCACCCTTCTCACAGACAGGGATTCAAGGCGGCTTACAAAAAGGCAGCAAAATTGCAATAAAACACATATAAGATTAAAATGGCATTAAATAACAACAGAATTAAAACTATTTTAAAACTGCCTGTGTCAGGTATGAGACTGTTTCAAGGACTGTATTCTGAAATTTGTGATTTGGCTTCCAGGACTGAGAGGTTAGAATGTTTTTTGGGGTGGGGATGGGAGTAGGGGTGAGAAAGAGTCTCCCCAAAGTTACCTGTGAGCTTTGAAAAAAACCTGAGCGAGCTCAGTCTCTTGCATCTCCTGGGCTCTGCTCTCTTGGCTTTGCTCCTCCAAGTCAACAAGAAGAGAACAGATCTGGTCTTTCAATTCTCTGTTCCTGGAAGGAACCCCAAAGAAGTAAGCAATGGGACAGCTTGTCTGAGGGTAGTTTCAGAACTTGAAAAAAAATAACTTTTTGTTGGATGGAAGAGAGAGAAAGAGAGAGGAAAGAATACATTCCCAGTTACAGAAGTTTCTGCACTGGAAACCACTTTTTCTGTAGAGAAGATAATATGTTTCTATGAAGAAAGGTTCTCTTCCCCCAGCTGGTTAAAGCAGCACAATTGTTAGAGGAAATATGGTATTCCATCCCAGACCTGTGCAAAACTGAGTCATGCCACCACTGTGTTCTACTCACCGAACCAAAGTATCACGAAGCTCCAGCCTCTGTGCTTCTGGGTCTGGATCTGCCCCCTTTCCACTGGGAGCCTCCGATATACTGGACACCAGCCTTCTGGAACCGGTGACTAGTCTGTACTCCTACATGAAGAGGAGAAGAGAAAGAAAGAGATTAAAAAAGAGAGAAAGAGTCCTCAGACAGCACCTGAGGTTACTCTGTGCTCACAATCCACAGAGCTGCTTAAGGCGTACAAATGACCCCTCTACAATTGGAGACTCAGACCCAGGCCCTGAGGTCTGGCAACCCTACCTCTGAGTCACTGCTGCTACTACTGCTTTCTCCAGAAGAGATGGATTGCTCCCCGCAAAGCTCGCCACGTTCTGCTTTCAGGATCTGTATCATCAGCTGGCAAGCGGCCTCTTGAGCTCGATAAGTGTATGTTTGGAGCTCCAGCCGCTGTTTCTCCTTTTCTGCCAGAGGCAACCTGGCGTTTAAGTCTGTCAAGGCCTCCTGCCATGATGGAAAGATGGAGAACTTGGGTCAGAACACCAAAAGCTGAAACCTGAAATGAATGTTCCTTTCACACTACCATACCCTACAGCTTTCCACGATGGACAAGGATGCTCCTGATTAATCCTCTGTCATTCCATTTTCTCAGCTGCTTTCAAAATGTCCTCCTCTTTCCTCCTCCCACTTTCATCCTTAGTCCTCAGCTTACTTCAGTTGCTGCAAAAAAATAGTCTGAACTCACTTTACAGCAACTGAAGTAAGCGGAGGACAAACAACAGTGGGAGGGAGAAACCAAGACACTTTAAAAGCAGCTGAGGAAGTGGGAAGCAGAAGGATTAATTGGGATTGTCTATGCAAACCGGGACAGTTGAAGGGTATGAAAATGATTATGAGAGCCACTTTTTGTGATAGTTCTTGCTCCTAGCAGTAGGCTGCAGCCCTTCCCCATCCTTTCCCATCTCCAAATACCACTCACCCTGGCCACCTGCAACTCCCACAGCAACTGAGCCTTCTCCATCTTGGGTGGTGCTGTTTCGGAAGGAAGGGCATCATGCAGGGCCTTCCGTACTTTTGTCACTTTGGCCTTGATCCCTGAGTTGATCTCAGCTGCCACAGAGCCTGGCCCGGGAGGCAGGCGGTGGGCAGGAAGCTTCAGTGAGGCCTGCTCCATTCTCAAGTGTCGGATGTAGTCTCGCAAAACGTTTCTTTCATTCCCCTCTGCCATCTCACCAGGCTGCACGGGACTGAAAAGAGGATGGGATTATCAAGGATGAACATCGATGGAAGATTTCATCTCAAAATGGCTTTCCAGTGTCTGACTCTGGGCTATAAATGTGTCGAAGGCTGTGGTATTTGTTGATGTGATTCTCAGATTTTTAAATAAAAATATCCAAGTCATGTTTCTGCAGTCCTAGTCTATTTTTAAAGAAAGTCCTTCCACCCGCTGCAGTGTTCTAGATAAATGACAGGGCAGACAAAATGAAATGCGCAAATATAGGATGGGTGTCCCCTGGCATGGAAGCAGGACAAGTTAAAAGGATCTTGGGGTCTTAGCAGACCATACTTGAGTCAACAGTGTGATGCAATAGCAGAAAAGGCCAATATAATTCTGGGCCCCATCAATAGGAGAATAACATCCAGATCAAGGGAAATAGTAGTGCCATTCTATTCTGCTTAGGTCAAATCTTATCTGTAATCCTGTGTCCAGTTCCAGAAGGATATTAGTCGAGCTACTCAGAATTGGCCTCCATGCTCAACTCTTCATCCTGATGCCACCCTTTCTCCTATTTCACTCCTGCCATATACAGTCCCCACATTCAATGCTGTGGATTTTTTAATTTTGTACCTCTGTTCAGAGTGGATGTTGCATCCGCCAGGCATCTCACCATCTGTGTTATGCCGTTGCAAAGAACGGTGAACTTTCTCCATCATGGCCCGTCTCATTGGGTGGGGAAAGTCATTAGGTTTTCCTAAGGGAAGCAAAAGATAAGCATTTAAGTCAGCATATGCTCCTCAAATGATCTGGCAGGAGAGACTCAATTAATTATCTTCCATCCCATTGTTTTCAGCTGATTTTACAAAGTCCTGGTTTCTCTTGCCTCCTCAGACTTTCCCTCCTTTCTCCTCTTCTTCAAATGCTGCAAACTGAGTTCAAAGAGCAAATGTAGTTTGAACTCAGTTAACTCAGTGGGAGGAGAGGAAAGGGGCAGAATTTTGCCCTTCCCAGTCAGCTCAGGCAAAAGCAAACTGCTGCAGATTCTCCTAGCTTGCCTCTTCTTCCTCATTAATAAGTTTTGCCATCTTGAGCACGCTCAGCCAAACACGTGTCCTGGTTTTAGCTGTGAAATGTTGGAGAGTGAGGAGGAGCAGGAGGAGGAAGAGCTGAGGAGAAACATCAGCACTAAAACAATAGAAGATTCTGGGGACTGTAGTCCCCCAAAAGATAACCTTCCCAAACTCTGGTGTGCATGCAAGAAAGCCACAGAAACTCACCTGCACTAGGTGTGTCTACTTCCTTTGCCGGGACTCGCACACAAGGGTCTAGTTCAACAGCAAGTAGTGAAAAGAGCGCCTCATAGGCCTCCAAGCAGCATTCGCTGAAAAATTTGAGAGGCAGAGGGAGAGATTTGGAGGCCAATTTCAATAATCACTAGTCACTGTGCCCAGGGGTAAAGATGGAAAGAAATTATAGTCCAACTGTGACACATACTTCATGGGCCAAAGGTTCCCCTGCCCATGCTTTAACCACCCCACCATGCTACATCTCTAACAGACGATCCCCAGAGAGTCTAGATTGGATTTGCTCCGGCAGAATGACCCCTCTCAACATCAGAGACCCTCAGTAGACACCCAGGTGGCACCCGCTCCTCACCTGTACTGCACAGCCAAGTGCAAGGCGGTGTTGTCAGACTCACTGAGGTCTAGCAGCATGCTGATACCCTCTGTGTCACTCTTGATCTCCTGAAAAGTCACCAAGAGGAGCTGGTGGAGCCCTTGGAGCATCTTGATGGATCTGAGGGGGAAGGCAGGCATCCTTTGTCATTGTAACAACCACAGGCGTAGGAGTAACAACCACAACCACAACATAGTTAAAATTATTATTATTCTCTTCCTATCCACTTTCTTCACTATCCAGTTTTGACAACTACACACAGAAATATGAAATACAATGACACTGATGATCCTGACTTTAAGTAAAACTAAACAAGTTAACTTGAGTTAATAATAACAATTGAATCATAATTACTATTATTATTATTATTATTATTATTATTATTATTATTATTATTATTATTAGTTATTAACTCAAATTAAACCAATCACAAGCAAAATGCCAGATGCCCCATGACTCACCTGTGGAGTTCATCCCTTTGAGTCTCCTGGGGGTCTTTGCCATGGGTCTCTGCTGGCAGAGGGACTTGTGGGGAGAAAAGGCCAGGGGTGGGGAGGATGTTGGTGGCGTCTTGGACACAGCGGAAGAACTTCTGGACCGCAATTGCCACCGGATCCTGCAACAGGAGTGCAATATTTATGGCAACTGACATGACTGTCACTGGCGAGGATGGTGTCTTCTGTTTCAATCCATTCTGTATTGTAGTATGAACTTTCCAGGAACAATCCACAGGGCTGAACTCTATGACTCCCTCAAAAAGTTTCAGCACTTTGGAGAGCCAATATACAGTGGGTATTCCCCATTCGCAGGGGTTAAGGGCTCAAGATAAAGCAAAATAAATTTAAAAAAAAAACTTCTTGGTTTACCAGAGAGAACATCAATGAAGGGAGGGGCATTTTGGATTCTCATCAAGAGACCTCTAGTGCCTCTCCAAACTGCAAATCCCAGGATTCCCCAGGAGGCAGCCATGGCAGTTCAAATGGAATCATAGCCCTTGTCTACGATATTCTTCTCCATTAATAATTGCAGAAATAAAAGCTGACACCACTTGGACTATCATGGCTCCATCTTGTGGAATCCTTGGATTTGTAGTTTGGTGAGGTATTCAGCCTGGCCCATCAGAGAGCCCTGGTGCCCCACCAAACTACAGATCCCAGGATTCCACAGGAGGCAGCTGTGGCAGTGAAAGTGGTGTCAAACTGCTTTATTTCTGCAGTGCAGATACACCAGTCTGATGTCCTTTGCCCACACGTGTCCTGGTTTTCATTAGTGAAATGTTGGAAGGTACGCAAGAGGATCATGTCCCAGGAACTTACAGGCAAATGAAGAAGTCTGAAATCCCCATGAAATCCCCATGGATCCCGTTCGCAGAGGGGGCTGGAGGCTCCGCTCTGGAGGGTCTCCACTCTGGAAAGGGTGTTTTGCAGGTCCTTGACCTGGACAGAGACAGAGACTGCATGTGAGAACTCTATGATTCTGTACGGTAATGTTTCTATCGGTCTCGATCTTACCTTTCTCTGCAGTTTGTCTCTTTCCTCCTGGTAAGCACAGAGAGTCTCTTTGGACTGGCTCAGCTCCTCGGTCCGGCTTCCTAGTTCTCTCCAGAGGGCTGCGTTCCTCTCCTTATACAGGGCAATTTCTTGCTCATAGATACTCGTGTCTCCTGACAGGAACCCCAAATCAGACCCCGCAGGATCATCGTCTGGCTGCAGAAACAGCTCTTTGCAACCTCTTTGGAATTTCTTTAGATTTTTTTCAAAGCCCTGGAGAATTAATTTTTAAGATGGTGAAAATAATAAAAATAAATACATCAAAACAAAAGTAGTTCGTTATTGAATCAGCTAGCCCTCCGAGCCAAATCAAGTTCAGACATTTCAGTCTTTGGGCCTTCACTGGCCAGAAATTGGGAGATGTGTCTGTCTTTTCCTGATCTCAGAGATTCCTCTCAGCTTAGGAGAGGAAAAGAGGGGAGGGTGCATTGGAAGGCCTCCCATTTGGGACAAGAACTTGACCCACCTCAGCCATGTGGACAGGCCCCTCCATTTTAGATTCAGTGCTGGGGATACGGCTCCGATGGGAGAAGACCGTATTCTCAAGGGATGTGACCGCCCGGTGCACAGCAAGAAAGAGATCAGAATTGCCTGGAACATGAAGGGATCAGAAGGACAGAAAAGAAGAGAATCAGAGCCTGGAAAGCTACTTTTGGGGAAATAAATCTCCCAAAATCCCCTATTGGCCCTTGTCAAAGAAAGATAATTAACTGCCTCTCCACAGAATGAAAAGCAGACACCATTTTGTTTTGGGTTTTTTTGCCACGGGTGGCAAAATGTCTCAGGACAGCCCTGGCAGATTAGGGAGTGAGTTTCTGTCAAAAAGTAGGCAAATATTTTTGGGCTACAACTGCCAGAAAGCCAGCGATAGGTGGGTGTGACACCAGACAAGATGCAGACTCAATATTCATACCTTCATCTGGACGTGATGGAGGAGGTGGGATTGCTGCCTTGCTCGGAAATCGCACTGGGCACCGCGGAAGACTCGCTGTGTATTCGGAGCAGAGGTCAGAAAACTCTTCCTCCTCCCTGACAGCAAAGAGGAAGTTAAGAGGATAAGGTTTAGTTTTCTGATATTTGGGATTTGGACTCCTTTGTTCTTTCCCATAACATCCAATTGTCTTGGTTTTGGCAGAGACATCCCCAGTTAATCCTCTGCCATCCCACTTCCTCAACTGTCCTGGTTTCTCTTCCCTCCTTCTGCTTTCCTCCTTCAACTCTGGCTTACTTCAGATGCTACAAACAAAGTGCAAAAGCAGTTTGCATTCAATTAAAGAAGCCAAGAGAAAGAAAAAAGGGGGGAGTAGAGTCTTGCCTTTCTCACTTTGTTCATCAGTGGAAACCTGTTTTTGTCCTCCATATTTTCAGACTTTTCTAAGCTCAGGACTTAAATTCCTGGGTTACTCTGCTTAAAATAGCAGTTTTGTGCACTCTTCATTAAAATCTTTTGCCCTCTTGTTGCCTCCCCATAGCCTCTTGATCACCATGGCTCAGCCACTTGTGTTCCCATGTTTATCTGTGAAATGTGGCCAGTATAGATTCCTCTTCTACTCAGTTCTGGCACAATCTACCGTACATTCAGAGTAGCACTGTATCTTGCCTGCAATCCAGAATCCCCACAGTCCTGTGAGACCTATGGAACTGGAGGGGGGAGAATTACCTGTCTTTCCTCTGTTGCAGATGTTTGATTTGGCTGTGGAGGTGAGCAACGGTGACCAGCAACTCTGTGATGTGTTCCTCGTAGTGCAGGATCACCTGTTCATCCGGCAGTGCCTTCTCTGGCAACCCCTCATCTTGGAGCTCTGGGTCTCCCTGGGTGTTGGGAATCAGAATAAAGTTGCCGTGGACTGAGAGTGTATCTACACTGTAGAAATAATACATTTTGACACCACTTTTAAGTGCTCTAGTTCCACCCTATGGAATCCTGGGACTGGTTGTTTGACAAGGTTTTAGCCATCTCTGCCCTGGTCCCACAAAAGGTGTGCTGAACGGCTTTATGTTGACCCAGGTTAGCCCACTTGCCCTTGCTGGGTGCCTCTTGTTCGGATCGCCGGCCTGTGTCCCAATTCTATTTTTCTGAAATGCAATTAAGGTAGGAATTAAGGAAGGGAGGAAGCCTTCCTGTTTTCTGTCAGTGACAATAGGCTGTGTGTTCCTGAACTGCGACTCCTTGGCTAGGATAACTAGAGATCTGAGACCCAGGCAGGATAGAATTGAGGAGAAATAGAGAAAATGCAAAAGCCACCATCTCATTAGGGTTGCCACCAGATCTCAGGGCCTGGATCTGAGTCTTCTTGGGTCATCTCCAGGTGGGACACAAGGGAACAAATTCTCCCATTTTGTTGGGCTCAGCTCTGGACAAAAGGAAAGCAGAGTTGGCAAACCTCCACTTTGTTTCATTGATTGTTTGCTGCAACTTGCAAAGACTCTCAAACCGATCAATATATTTACTTAGCTTCCTCTTTCCTTCCCAGTTATTGCAGTGCCAGGGCTCACCCTCTGCTCTGCTCTGCAACTAGCAAGGGGATTAGACTAACCTGGAATACTGTGTCCAGTTCTGGACACCAGAAGGATATTGACAACTGTGAAAGGTCAGGCTTACCTTCTCCATTCCACCTTCTGCGCTTTTTCAACCGGTGGGAACCGAGCGAGCGGGGCTGAAACAGTCCACTTTGGCAATGGCCCCAAGAGCCGAGCTCCTTTGAAGGGTGACGCCTGGCTGTCTTTTTCCTGTTTGTTCCCCACCGTCCAGCCATGTTTCCTGTCTGCAGAGAGAGGAAGAGTGTGCGCTTTGCGAAGGACAACATCCCATCTGCATCACTTTTTTAACCCCAAACAAACTGGAGACAAATCTGGGGGCAAAAACAAGAAAGGGAGCAAAAGTGAGAGGCACAAAAGAATATTAACCATATTTCTTTAAAAATGTTGACATATTTAGAATTGATTCTGTTTTTCCGGTTTTGAAAACAATACAAGTATATCTTTTAGTTAACAAAACGAGGAAGCCAGTGGAGCTTCAAGAGCTTGCAACATGGATTGCGTGCATTTTGGTCGGCCCCATAAAGGTATCAGTTTTGTGGATTTTGGATGCTGTTGTACTTTGCTACCTGGCCAACGCGGCTACCCCAGGACAGGTTAACAAAGTGGATGTTTTCCTGGGCATGACTTCTGGAACAGAAAAATTGGAACCAGCAATAAGAAGAATAGGGAGAAGACTTGCATCAGTGTTTAAAACAAAGGCTGCAACTACACTGCAGAATTAATAATAATAATAATTTATTTATAGCCCGCCCAATCGCAAGGAATCCGAGCGGGTTACAGCAATATAAAATACATAGAATACAATAAAATTCAAAATTAAGTGTAGCATGTTTCCAGGTTTAGTTGCCAATATACAATTTTAGCCACCAACATACAATACCACTTTACATATGCTTTCCTATTTTCGTTGCTTGTTTCAGAATGGGATGCCCATTAATGCAGTTTGACACTGCGTTATCTTCCATGGCTCCATCCTATGGAAACCTGGGATTTATAGTATGCTGTGGCACCAGAGCTCTCTGACAGAGGGGGCTGAATCTCTCGCAGAACTACACGTCCCAGAATTCCATTGCATGGAGACATACATGGCAGTTAAAGCAGTGTCAGCCTGCATCGATGTTGCAGTGCAGTTGCAGCCACTTTGCCTCTGGGTGGCAAGGAAACTACAAATCCCAGAAGCCCTTGCGAGGGGTGGAGGGGGCGGGGCAAGAGGGGGGTTTCCTTCTCTCCAAGACATTTCCGGCTGGGTTTGCAAAAAGCCTTTGCAGCTCCAGGATTGTTCCGTGCTGCAAAGGGGCGCCGGATTTGCACCTGGAGCCGGAGGTGAGGGATTTGACAAGGGAAAAGGGGGAGAAAAACACGAAGGGACAATTGAATAAAGGACCAGCCTGTCCATTCATTGCTAGTGCAAAATGAGGCTTTTTCTCCCCCTCTGGAAGAAAAGAGAGGAATTATTTTGCAGTGTGCAGATTTCTTTTACTTTTTGGAGAAACTGTGTCCCAATTGTCTTCCTTTTTGGCTTGTCTCCCAGCTAATTTGTCATTTGGTGTGTCTTCCCCCCCCCCCCCTTCCTCCTTTAAAATAATTAAAACATTGATATCTCCCCCTGGATGCAAAGGTCTCAGGCTGGCATGCAAGGAAATCAGTTTAAACCCTTGGAAATGTTAAAAGGGTGAAATATAATGTATACTAGTTCAGTGTGGACTAGATAATACTCAAATCCAGAGTTAAAGCATACATAATACATGCACCAACTGGATGCAATAATTAGATATCTGGAGTGGGTCTCTCCAATTCCTCCCATAGTTTGAAAATGAGGAAAGCAGTTTTTGCAAAATGTGTGTGTGTGTGTGTGTGTGTGGTCCAAATGAAGCAGCCAAACTCTTGCAAGGGTTTCCTGTTGCAGCTGAGGTCTTGGAAAACTCAAGTTGCCATAGACAAGCAGCATCAGCGATGAAGTCAGTAAGGAAAGCGTACTGGCACCAAAAGCCTGTGTTTGCCTAACTTTCCCCCGATGCTGATAGAAAACTTCCAGCTAGACAGTGGATGAGGAGAGCAGGTGTAAAAATACTTTGTAAAAGGGAGATCTTTTTTTTGTCAGAGGCTTTAACTGATGTATACCTGGACTTCAGGAGTCATGAGGCCCTCCAGATGTTGGACTGCATCTCCCATCATTCCTTGCCACTAGCTAGCAGGGCTGATGGGAGTTGTATTCCAACTACATCTGGAGGGCTGTGTGATTCCCACCCTTTTGTAATAGGACCCAGGCTAGAGAGTGACTATGCTTAGCGGGTCTGCTTTCTCTCCTCTCCCCAAAGGGCAAACTTGAACCTGGATTTGAACGCGGAGCCCGGCGCTCTGATGGACACGTCGGAGCCCAGCAGCGCCACAGAGGAAGAGGAGGAGAAGGCGGCGGTGGAGGAGCAGCGGCCCCGGACGCGCTCCAACCCCGAGGGGGCCGAGGACCGGACCCTGAGCGCCCAGGGGAGCGTGGGCAGCCGGAGCGAAGGGGAGGGCGAGGCGGCCAGCACCGGCGACAGCCCCCAAAGCACCACCGCCATGGCCGCCAACGGGAAGGTCTGGCCGCCCCTCGCGCCACCGCTGGAGTTCCAGGTCAAAACGCCGCGGGTCAACTGCTCCGAGAAATTGGTGAGCCCTCTCTGAACTGGGAGGAATGGTCCGGAGTGCTGGTTTTGACCCACAAAGTCCTACGCGACTGGGGTCTGGGTTATCCAAAGGGTCACGTTCTCTGGTAGGAGCCTGCCTGTGGGTTTTGAGATCCGACTTCACAGGGTTTTCTTGACAAGAGTTGTCCAGCCTTCCTCTGAGGCTGAGAGAGGAAGTGGCTGAGAGGAGATTTGAACCCCGGTCTCTAGACTCGTAGTCCCCAAATGTCCTTGTTGAATTTCTCATCTTTTCCATCTTTAGATTATTTGCTTGGATCTCTCAGAAGAAATGTCCCACCCGAAACTGGAGTCGTTCAATGGGTGAGTCGGTTTCTCTTCCAGCAGGGGAAATATGGTGTCCCAAAGCTTTGGAGTTTTTTAATATATACATTTACCTTTTCTCTTTCTTCATTCCTTCCTGAAAGCTCCAAAACCAATGCTTTGAACATCTCCCAAAAAATGATTGAAATGTTCGTCCGGACCAAACACAAGATTGATAAAAGCCATGAATTTGCCCTGGTTGTGGTCAACAACGACGTCACTTGGGTACGTCCAGTGTGTGGCGATCTATCGACTGACTATTGATTTCCCTCCTTTGCTTTCCATCTTAAAACAATCTCAGTCGCTCACACCAGGCTTGATAGTTGCATAACTTAGAAAAGTTACTTTTTGGGAAGGATTCTGTTGTTTTGTGCCTTCAAGTCAACTCCAGGCTCAGCCAGACTTGATTGAAAAGTCCCAGATTTTTGTTCTAATTTTGTATTGGGTCAAAATATACCAACCTGCTGGTATAAAAAAGTCTCTAAATGTACCGGGAGCTGAGAACATACATTCCGGGATAAACAAAATGTGTATGGATCTTCCAGAATAAAATCAGAAAGAAAAGGAACAAAATCTGGAACTTTCTGATCTTTTTAATCAGTCTAGATTCAGTCTTTGATTGATAACTTTTCTTGGCAAGATTTATTCAGAGGAGTTTTGCCATTGCCCTACTGTAAGGCTGAGAGAGTGTGAGAAGATCCCTCACTGGGTTTCCCTGGCTAAATTCGAACCGGAGTCCTAGTCTGATGCTCAAACCACTACTAAACACTTGAACCCCAAATCTATCTGGATGGGTGACGTAGTCCAAAAACCCCCAAGAAAATCAATAAATGTTTTATTTGGGCTTCAGCTTTTGGGGAGTTTTCCAACTCATTTCTTCAGAGGTGCCAAAAAAGTAACTTAAGCATTGTTTAGCCAAGAGGAATGAGCCAGGAATGCAAACAGATAACTGAGTCCTCTCTCTTTTCTTCTCCCTCTCTCAGCTTTCGGGATTCACCTCGGACCCCAGAGAAGTTTGCAGCTGTTTGTATGACTTGGAAACGGTGGTCTGCAAGTCGTTCAGTATCCTTTATTTTCTCCTGGGACGAAATGGGGAAAGAGTGGGATTTTAATCTGGCCTCGGAGCTCGGTATTAAAGGAAAAGTGGGGAAATGCTTGAATTGTGTGGCGGTGGATCTTAACTCTTCTCTTGCAGATCTGGAAGGGCTTTTCAACCTCATGTAAGCAAGTCTGCTTTTTCTCTCTTTATGAAGCATTTGTTTTGGGAACATGTTAGAAAGAAAAGTTCGGCCTCCTAATTATATCCAGTTGGGAGGGATAATAGGGCATTTAAAAATGAGGGGGGATGAACCTCATATTTAACTCCCTTAGATTTCCCTTCTTTGGAGGCTTTTAAACAGAGGTTGGATGGCCATCTGTAAATTCCTGCAGTGGCCAAAGAGGGTTGAGTAGATGACCATTGGGAGACCCAGCCAGATCTATGGGTTTCTGAAGCTACATTGCAGCATTAATCAGCTTAGCCAAAAACAGTCTACCCCAAAGGGTCTCTCTCATCCTTTTATCATTGAAACAAAGCTTGGAAAAGTCACATTTGTCCAGGGATAGCTCTCAGAATTCCCCCAGCCACTTATGGTCAGAAAAAAGGTAACTTTTTCCAGGGTCTGAACACAAAATGCCAGATGTTTGCATTTAGGTTTGCATTTTCATACAAAGCAAGGACTCAGTAAGTCAGATGAGGAATCATTTAATCTTCCAGGTGGTCATTGGACTACTGCACCCAGCAGCCCCTAACCAGTAAAGAATGCTGGGCTCTGTAGTTCAACATCTGGAAGGCTGCATGGTTGCCATCTGTGAGTTGTGTGTGTATATCTGTGCCTTCAAATTGTGAATTTCACAGGGTTTTCTTAGGCAAGGGATACTCAGAGGTGGTTTTGCCAATTCCTTCCTCTGAAACAGAGCCCACAGCACCTGGTATTCTCTGGTGGCCTCCCATCCAAGTACTAACCAAGACTGACCCTGTTTAGTTTCAATGATTAGACCTGATCTGGTGCCTTCCGGTATTTACACTTATGTAAATATCTCTGCCTCCCCAATACAGACAGCAGAAGACAGAGCTGCCCGTTACGGACAATGTCCAAACTATTCCACCCCCTTATGTGGTCAGGACCATCTTGGTCTACAGCCGCCCCGCGTGCCAGCCGCCTGTGACTGTGACGGATCAGATGAAGGTGCGTGCCTCCTTTAATGATGCCCTTGCTCCCTCATCTGCCTAAAAGGACCTCAAGCCCAGCTTTAATGTATTATATCCTGCATGTGCCTGTGTATTAATATTAAAAGGGTGTCTTTGAGAGCCAGCATGGTATAGTGGTTTGAATGTTGGACTAGGACTCTGGAAACCAGGGTTCGAATCCCTGCTCAACCATGGAACCCCACTAGATGATCTTGGGGAAGTCCTATTCTCTCAGCCTCAGAGGAAAGCAAAGGAAACTGTGCCAGGAAAATCCCACGATAGGATCATCATAAGTTGAAAACAATTCATGGGATTTCTTTCCTCATTGTCACACCCACAAAAGCATAATGGCAAAGTGTAGTTTGAACATATTGTAAAATAATACCTTTTCCAAATACCCTGCAGAGGAAGAGGGCGGATGGGTGCATAGCCTGTGTGTTTCCTCATGGGCGAGTAACTTTTCTCGGCTTCTTTTAAGCCAGCATTGACTGTTCCTTCCTCCCTTGGCATAGAAAATGCTCCAGTGCCCCTACTACTTCTTCGACGTGCTCTACCTCCACAATGGCATCGAAGAGAAAGAGGAAGAGACCAGCTGGAAGGTAAAACCCCACAGAGCCATGCGGAGGAAGCCTGGCATTTTTTTGGTGCCTCCTCCTTTTCTTTGGAGAAGATGGGCTGGGCTGGCAGACTTCATTCTCTTTCTTTTCTTCTGCAGTGTATAACCTCAGGGCATCCATCTTCCATCTGGGGTATACCCAAGCCTAGGAACTTTGGCCAGCCATTGGCAATTGGATTGCCAGCTAGGAATAGTCATGGAATCATACATTTGGGAGGGACCCAAAGGGCCCTTGCTTTGTGTTTCAGTCTCCAAAGCAGCAGAAAACGAGCTGGCTCTTTTTTCTATCTGTAGTCTGGGTAGACTTAGTTGTAGAGGGGCCCTTGGCTGTTACGCGGAAGCTGAACCCCATCCGTGAAAGAGCTGGGAAGCTTCTCTGCCGTATCATTGATCCCCAATGAAGCTTATGTTATTGTCATGTGTACTGTCTGGCACCGAAAGAATTCTTGGGGAGGCCACGCAGGTGCATCCCAGAACATGGCTTTATGCTTGTGTGTGTGAATATAATATACATACATAGACACACCTTTCCCATTGAGTCTTGGCCTCTGATTCTGCGTCGTCTTTCTTCTCTCTAGGAGACCTTTGCCTTCTTCAGCAACCTGGATACCAAAGGCACCAATTACAAGTACGAAGTGTCCCTCACTGGCCCAGCTGTGGAGCTCCACAACTGCATGGCGAAACTCCTGGCTCACCCTCTGCAGAGGCCCTTCCAGACTCACGCGTCCTACAGCATGTTGGAAGAAGAGGAGGCACCGGAAATCGAAGCCGTGGTGTGAGCAAGCAGGAGCCGAGGAAGGAGTTTCTCCGATCAGGGTCCTCTCCTTGCAAGAAGGGGGCTTTCATCATATCTGTAGCAGGGCCACTGTGTGTCTGTTTGTCTGTATGTGTTATTGGGGACCTGTGGGTGGGTGTATATATACAGTCTTTTCCCATCCGTACAACTTTTGTAGGTCCTTTCACATTATACAAGTATAGCACTTTGATTACACTTTAAAATTGCTGTGGTGCTCTGGAGTTTGTAGTCTGCTGAAGCTAACTAAAGTTCTCTGACTGGGGATTCTGAGTACCCAGTCTGCAAATCCCAGGATGGAACCATGGCAATTAAAAGTGGAATCATAGTGCTAGCATTGTGTAATGTGAAAAATCCCCAAGTCATGCCACAAAGGAAGGCATAGAATATTCTCCGCATCCTGGTGTCCTTCTGGATGTGTCAGGGTGAGACTCCCATCACCTCAGCCTTCTGGGACAATGGGCTTTGTAGTCCCAGTGATGGTTGCCAGCTGTCATGGCTGACAGACTCCAGGGTTTGTTTGTTTTTTTGGGGGGGGTGTTATTGTTTCAAAAGAGGACTGATGAAGGATGCATGACAATGAATTACCACTTTTGAGGTGAATGATTTTCCTCCATCCTTTTGAGATCAATAGGGGTATAAAACTATGGGGAGGGGGGACAAAAGGAAGGCATTACCCTCCAAGTAAGACTTCGGTCCTCTTCATTCCCCAGATTGATTTAAGCTGTCAATCAAGCCTTTTGAAATTTGTCATCCAAAGCCCAGCGAGGCAGGGATGTCTGTGGACACAGAAGAGGTCCGAGTGGGAATGATCTCCAGCATCTCTCTCACTCTCCGCATTGCTAGAGATTTGGGCCCTGAAGGGAAATGGCATCAAAGGAATATTTAAGGAAAGGAGTCCTCAATTTATTCCTCCTTCCTGGTAGCTACGTCCTTGGAGACAAACATGGGCTTGCATTCCCTCAACATTTCTTTATAGCCGAGGTGAGCAAACTGTGGCCTTTCAAGGGCCCTTGACCCCTTCAGACTCCCCGAATGGTGGCCTTTTTCTGGCCAATAATAATAATAACAATAACAATAATAATGAATAATGAATTGCCTTTCCTGGGAACCTCAAGAAGAGACAACAAAAGCTGCATTTTTTAACATTAAAAATCTGTTTCTTCAAAGATCTTTTGTGAATGTTTCTTTGGGCCTATGCTCTGCCAGAAGAAGGCCTCAAGGGGAGAAGAAACGCCTCTCGTGGTTGGCATGGCTAACATAGGAATAGCCTGAGGCCAGGGCTGCATCCACATTGCAGAAATAATCCAGTTTAGGAGCGCTTTAAGTGCCCTGGTCCAAGGCTAAGGAATTGTGGGAACTGTAGTTTCGTGAGACGTTTAACCCTCCCTGTCGGAGAGCTCTGGTGCCACAATAAACTACCATTCCCAGGATTCCCCAGCACTGAGCCAGGGCGGTTAAGGCGCTCTGAAACTGGATTATTTCTGCAGTGGGTTTTGTGGCTGAAGCAGCGCTTTGAAGGCCTGTCAATCAACTGCCCTTTCGAGCCAATAGAAACCGTGGGCGGAGCCAAGGGCGATAACCTTTTCTTCCCCCCCTTACTCACTGGCTGACCAGGCATTCAATCAAGCGTAGGACGCCGCTCTCAGCCAATAGGACGCCGCGACGAGGCCGAGGAGGGAAAGTTCGAACGCTAGACACAAGATGGCGGCGGCGGCGCTGAGGCGGCCGTGAGGGGCCTCGGAGGTCTCGGCTGCGCGCTGTTGCTCTCCTGAGCCCCGCGGCGGAAGAGGCTCCCGGCGGCCTCAAGACGAGGCCTGGCCGGGCCGAGCTCCTCCCTCTCCGCCGGCGGCGATACCGACGGGCGATGAAGGAGGCCGCTGGGTATCGTGGGAGGCGTGCGCATGCGCGGCCGGTCTGAGCATGCGCAGAGGCGCCGTGGCGGCTTCTTGCCTGCCCTCTAGCGGCAGGATGCGGCCAAGCAACCTCCAGTTGGCTGCCTGGCTTTGCGAGGCTCTGCGCGGCGAGGAAGACACGTGAGTGGGCGCACGTCGGAATGCGGCTGAACCCGTGCACCGAGTCTCCCCGCGGGGGTTCGGTGCCTTGTGCGTTCCTCTCTCCTCCTCTTCCCTTTGTATAAAATTCACGAAAGAGCTTTTATCCTGTGTTCTAGCTAGCTGATATTAATTGCCTCCTAGATTTTTACTGTGAAGATTTTAAATGGATTTTGTTTGGGAGCCGCCCTGGGTCCCTTTCTGGGAGAAAGGCGGCATAGAAATGAAGAAATTAATGTTGCACCCCCAGATGCACACTCGAGTGTCCTTTGCAAAGTTACACACATCTGTGCAAGAGGGGCTTCTGTGTTTATGGGAGACCATCCCCACCCAACTGGCCGCCCTCCTGACATTAATAATAATAAATTTATTTATAGCCCACCCCTCTGCTAGAATAATAATAAATGTATTTATAGCCCGCCCCTCTACTACAGGTCCCATCACCTTCCTGGGGCATCTGGAGTGGCCCCATGATCTTGCCCTTGGTGGGAGTTTTAGTCTAACACACCTTGATGGCGGGCACCAATTTGGGGAAGACATTCTTAAGGCATCACACCACTAATCTCGCCTTTTAAATTGTCTTTTAAATTGGATTTTAATAATAAAAAAAATTAAATCAGATTCTAAAGCAAGGATAGGCAACCTTTTTGAGCCAGGGGCCGGGTTGCTGTCCCTCAGACAATTGGGGGGCCGAAGCACCAAAAATAAAATTAAAAAAAAAATGAAAAAAAAATGAAAAATATTCATGCACACTCTCTCAGCCCCAGAAAAGCCATGGCAAAACCCCTGTGGAGATTTTGCCAAGAAAACCCCAAGAACAAGTAATAACAACAATAATCAATATCATTATGGCGAGCGGCGGCAGCGGCAGGACTGGCCTGGGACCGGTCCAAAGGCCTCGGGGGGCCGCATCCGGGCCTTAGGTTGCCTACCCCTGTTCTAAAGTTTTCATCAATTAGTTTTTTCAGAAAAGAACTAAATCAAAAATATTCTTATGGATACTTGCTCTGCAACTGATTCAAGTCATGTCTGAAATCAATGTGAGTTTGATTCAAACTAATTCTTTCTTTCTTTCCTTCGCTGTCTGTCTGTGGGTCGCTTTCCAGGATGGTGGAAGCCCTCCTCCAGCGCGGCGCTGACCCCAACCTGGTCCTTCCGGAGGGGATGGCCCCCATCCATCTGGCGGCCGGCATGGAGCAGGAGAGCGGGATTCGTTGCCTCAGCCTCATCCTCCAATACGGCGGAGACCCCAACGCCAGGTACCTGCCAAGGGACGCGCTTTTCGAACCCATTGATTCCTGCAGTGTCTCTCCTGCTTACAAAGCCATGCGTTATTAGGGGATACAGGGCACACAATACATCATGCAAGCTTTCAGAGCTTCACTGGCTTCTTCATCAGACAAAAAATGTTCAAAATCATACAGGAGAAGAGACAGTGGCTGCTGCTACACTGCAGAATTAAAGCAGTTTGACACCACTTCAATTGTCATGGCTCCATGCTCTGGAATCCTGGGATTTGTAGTTTGGTGGGGCACCAGAGCTCTCTGACAAAGGCGGCTATATATCTTACAAAACTAAAATTCCCAGAAATCCATAGCATTGAGGCGTGGCAGTTAGAGCGGTGTCAAATTACATTAATTCTACAGTGCAGATGCAGTGAACGTTAGGAGTCACAGACCCACATTTGGTCTCCAATGTTTTGTCAGTTAAGAAGTAACTGGAAGGATCTCATTGGAGGCAGAGGCTGCACCGCTTCTGGGCCATGTGAAGACGAGGGACAAAGGACTATGAAAGACAACAGAAGAGTAACTTCCTTCGAGATCCAGGATGCCCCTGTCCTGTGTAAAGCTAACTGCCCCTTGCTTAGGCAGAGAATATTGAATTTCTCAAGAGGTCTCTGCACAGTTACACTGGGAAAACTTTTTAGGGCCTGTATAGGCAACATTTGCAAATTGTCGTGTAACAATTCACCGAATTACGTACATATCCGATAAATTCGAGTGAGATGGTCCTCCGAGAAAGAAGAAGTCTGAACATTCCTGACCTCCTTTGACTTGCATTATCTAAAGAAGTGAGGTTGAATGGACTCTTTCTGTGTTTCTGTGTCTCAGGTCCATGGACGATCTCACCCCTTTACACGTGGCGGCGTCTTGGGGCTGCTATACTTGCTTGAGGCTGCTGCTGATGGAAGGAGGGGATCCTCGACTTAAGGACCAGGTGAGCCCTTAGGTTTCTCTCACATCTCTTGCTCCCATTCCTAGTCCTGTTCTAGACCTAAATCTCCAAATCTCCAATGCTGAAAATGTTCCTGTTAATGACCTTGCAAGTCATGGACTCTCCAGGTAAAGGATCCCCAGCAGGGAGCTGTCCAGCTTATTTTGGAAACCTCTAAAGAAGGAGACCTCAGGTCCTCCTGAGGAAATTGCTTCCATTGCCCAAGCACTCTTACCATCCAAGTTCTTTCCAATGTTTGAATCCTACCAACTCAAAATCATTAGATTTGTTCCTCCCCTCTGTGGTAGCCAAGAACAATCCTTCCCCTTTCTCTCTGTGACAGCCCTTGGGATAGTTCAAATAGTGCCACTGCTCAGTCATCTCTTCACCAGGCTGAGTTTGCCCAGTTCTTTGTGTGTGCCACACAAAGTAAGCAATTTGGACTTCATAGAATCATATATTTGGAAGGGGCGGTAAGGAGCATTTGATCCAATCCACTGCCAGTGCAGGAATCTACAACTAAAATACCTTTCCACAGGATTGCAACCTTTGTCAGCTTAACTGAGGAATGCTCCTAGAGGACTGGGGAGAAAGGCAAAGTTCAAAATTGATAGAAGCCAAACTGCTGTAGGGAACACCAAGCTCCTTCTTTTCTGCCTTTGTCTTCCAGGATGGGAACACAGCCCTTGATCTGGCTCTGGAGCAAGGGAATGAGATGTGTGTCCGTATTCTGCAGGAGCCTCTGGAGGAAAAGGAAGAGGAGCAGAGCAGCTGGATGTGTAAGAGCCACAAAAACCCAAACATTCGGATGCTTTTATTATCCCTGATTTTAAGTACAATCTCAGTGTTGTGCAACCCTCTCCTGTCTTTCTTTTAGCCCACCGAAGAGCAGAAAGCTTTCTCTCCACCATAACTGAAGACCCTGTGGAAGCCAGAGGCATCTTGAGGCATCATGGTCCTGATTCTGGCCTGTTCAGGAGAACCTCAAAGCCATCCCCAGATGGGAATCTCAGACATAGCTTCTTCCCTCTCCCAGCTGTAGCAGTGCCAAGTGGAAACCCAGATGGTTGTGTCTTGCCAGACTACCAGGATAAACGTTGTTCCTGTGGAGACCGGTGCTCTGCTTCATTTCTCACTGAATGTTCTTGGAAATGCACTACACTGTGTGATCACTGCGAGTTCCCCGCTCAGCTGGCGGCTTCATCCAAGCAGCCATTTGGCCATGAGGGTAGGAAGGAAACCTTAAATCGTTCTATTGTAGGGGGGTTCCGAGAAGATGAGCCGTCACGCCCCAAATTGGATGCCTACATCCAGGCAACCCCCTCTTGCTCTCTCAAAACCACTACAGGGAAAGGTTGCCATTCATCTCCAGATCAAAATGATGTCCTTCCCAAAGCCACTTTAATCAGTTCTGACTCTTGGGTGGCTGGGGTGAGCCCCAAAATACCAAGCACTACCAGATCCCAGGAGATCCTTGATCTCCCCCTCACAGATGCAATTAAATCTGAATGTAATAGAGATAATGTCCTTGTCATGCAGAACGCCAACACCACCCTGGATCTGACCCAGTATGGCAGTTTCCTTGACCCAGACCTCACAGTGAAACTCAGCAACCAGCAGGGGCTGGATGTCACCTCTCCTGATCACGCATACCTGTTCTCCCGGGGAAACTCTACAGCCATGTCAGATTTGGAGAAGACCCTGGTGGTTGATCCAGCATTTCTATCCATGGCCTGCAAGAATCCAAATGAATGGATGAAGATGAATTCATTTCGAAGGAGCTCAGGCGATGTCAGCAGCCATTACCTCTCATGCAACAGCAATACAAGCACCTTGGAAGTGCTAGACTGCAATAAGGCTGAGAAATATGAGGACTGGAAAGTCAACTTTGGCTCTTCTCCTGGCCACTCAGACAGGAGCCAGAGTTTGATGTCACAAATGTCCCATGGCCCATGCAGCTCAGAAAAGCATGTCAAGGTGTCGCCAGTAGCTATCTCTCCCAGCAAATCTCAAACTTTTACAGAAACACCTTCCAAGATTCCCACCAGGCAGCAGACTTTGGGACCCGTTGGGATGAATGGATGCCCTGGAAATGTTAGCGAGCCGGTTCTCTCCCTAACGTTTCAGGAAAAGGTTTCTGAAATGTGTCCTTGGCAGAAAGTGGGGAACCATGACCTGAACACAGTCGGGTTGCAGGAATCTCCAAATCTTGTGACCCCAATGGCAGTGAACCAGCTTCTTCCAGAATATTCCACTGTTGCCACAAGCGGACAAATTGATGCTCAAGAACTGCAAGGGGAATTTGGAATTATGGTGTCATCCGACACACAGTTGGAACTGAATGAGGAGACAGGAGAAAGTGTGCAAAGATCAGGGATTTTGGAGAAGGCAGAGAGCCTAGAGACTCAAGACACAGTGCTTATACAAAGGACATCTGAAAAGATGAAGGCCTTCCTAGATGCTGAGATTCCCATCTCTCCCAAAATGAGCGAGGATGCAGATGATACCATGCCTGCCTCTCATCCAACTGTGAGTGTCATAGAAGAGGAGCTCTCCAGCCTGGATGCAAAGTTGAGATCGATGATGCTCGCGACAAAGGTCTGCCACTCGCCTCTTCTCCAGCCAAAACAGGGGTCCTGCCACATTTCCCTCCATGCCAAAAGCCACACAGCCACATCAGCTGCACCCAACGACAGCAGCAGTTCTTCCTCTCTCTTCGATGAGGCCCTTGAAATGCCAAGGCGTCCGAGGCGAGTGAGAAGCCCGGAGGGGAGAACACCGAGGTCCAAGGAACCCTGCAGCGCCCCCGTTGCCCCAAGGATCATGGGTCCACCTCAGATGGCAGGAGGGAAAGCCCAGTTGCTGGACAATACCCACTTGGTATCAGCTGGCCCCAACATCTATAAACCAGACAGCCATCCAGGATCAATTCCCCTTGATCGTTCTGTGGCTGATCTGGCTGGGCAAACAGAGTCTGGAAAGGATGATTGCAGAGGTCAATACCACTTGGAAGTAAAATCTGGCTCCTGTTGTAGTGCAGATTCAGATGTAAAATCTCCACCCAAGGAGGTCAAGCCATCTCCAGGTAACAGAGAGGAGCATGACACCACCTCAGAAGAGAGAGATGTTCCACCATCATGGACTGGTACTAAGCACTCAGCTGCCAGACACGGTAAAGGCAAGAGGTCACCCAAGCCCACCAGGGTGAGCTTCAGTCGGCTATCTGTCCAAGGCCCCTCATTTGTACACGAAGCCACCTCCTGTCCACCCAAAAGGTTGAGCCTTGTTAGCCAGGTTGTCCCACTGTCACCAGGAGGCCGGCCTGTGAACATCAGTGCCACCGAGCCTGTGGAATACCTCTATGTGGATGAGGATGAAGGACACACCCTCGTTGAGCGGCACATTCCTTGCACGGATGATTCTGTCGCCAACACCACCAGCTCTGAAGACACCATCATTTATGACTGGCGAGCGTACGCCAACCAAGCGGCAGGGCTGAGAAACAAGGGAAAGAGTTCCCCACAGCCACCCCCAGAACTGCA
The DNA here is from genome assembly GCA_020142125.1 of Phrynosoma platyrhinos. Classification (NCBI taxonomy): domain Eukaryota; kingdom Metazoa; phylum Chordata; class Lepidosauria; order Squamata; family Phrynosomatidae; genus Phrynosoma; species Phrynosoma platyrhinos. Next base: position 7,901,122 of record CM034716.1, read on the forward strand.
CGGCCCCCTTTCCGACAAAGCTCTGTTCCAGAGGCTGCAAGACCTGGGTGTTAACCCAGGACCCATAACAGACCTCACCCGGAAGCTTTATATGCAGCTGCTGGAGAAGCTAATGAGTGACCCCAAGACCAAGGCTCGGAAGGATTCGGCAGGTAAATAGATTTCCTGTAGCAAAATGGTAGCGCAAGGCATTTAGCCATCACCACATGAATCCTCAGGCTACTTAGATAGAATATAAAATATATTAATTTGATTAAAATTTCTGAACAAGAAAACTTTCTTAAGTCCCTATGGAAGTAAATATGCAACAAACTAGGCATTTAATATTTTTTAAAAGACATGTTCTCTCAGCTTCAGAGGAAGACAAAGGTAAACCTCCTCTGAACAAATCTTACCAAGTAAACTCCACGATCAGGTTGGGAACGACTTTAAGGCACACAACAACAAATATAAGTATAAAACAATATGAGGTTGTAGGCTTTCATGGCTTGCATCCATAGTTTTTTGGGGGGGGATTTCGGGCTGTGTGGCCATGTTCTAGAAGAGTTTCTTTCTGACGTTTCGCCAGCATCTGTGGCTAGCATCTTCAGAGAATGGTGGCATGGAAGAGAGTGGGTCTATATATACTGTGAGACAGACCCACTCTCTTCCATTCCAGCATTCTCTGAAGATGCCAGCCACAGATGCTGGCAAAACGTCAGAAAGAACCTCTTCTAGAACATGGCCACACAGCCTGAAAAACCCACAAAAAACTATAAAATGTTATATTTACCATATATTTTTATAGTAGTAAAAGTTTTTATTTGGAAGTCAAAATTGGTACATTTCTACCAATTCCGAATCCACTCAAAATGGCTTCCAACTCCCATCCTTGCTCGTGTCCCTAGGAATTGTGCAACTCTAGTTGTGTATTCACAGACTTGCCTTTTATGATGAGGTAATACTTTCTTCTCTCGTGCTCAGGCTACAGCCCAGAACTTACTTTTGCCCTGGAGACATACCAGATCCCCGACAGCAAAGACGATGAAATGGCTTTAGCAAGGCAGTTTGACCAGCCAGACAAGAGTAAAAAGTGGAGGGAAGGACTGCTCAAGTCTAGCTTTAACTACCTGCTATTGGATCCCAGGTAAGAAAACTTCTGATGGTTTCTTACCTCTTATGGTTGGCAATCTGGTTTCCTCTAATTCATTTTATTTAGAGCTTTCATACCCCCATCCCTCAACCACAAGGCTCTCAGAGCAGCTTACAAATAGTTAATTGGCTAATTCCCTGCTCTGAGGTTTACAATAAAAAAAAGATACAACAGACAAGGAAAGGGGGATGGCAGTGGGGAAGGGGATTAAGTCCAGTAGACGCTAGCTGCTCTTCTCACCCTCGGGGGCCACAGCAGTGGCAGTTAGCATAAATACATTTTGCCCAAATTTTCATTGCCGCCAAGGTCAAAAGAGAAACTTTATTGAGTCAGAGCAGAGGTGGTATCAGACAGGAGATTTTTAAAAAATATTTTTTGAAATAGTATTACGAATATGGGCAAGATAAAATAAAGCCCAAAAATTTAGTTCTCAGTTCTGAATAGAAGAGAAACAAAGAAGATAATAATAGTAAGATGTCACCTGCATATCTTAAGCTGTTGATGTTCCTTTTCCCAATTTTCCCTCTTGCTTGTCACTGCCTCCTCACTTGGCTTTCTCTGCCTGTGTTCTTTTCTTCTTTTTTTTTGTCTTGCAGGGTAACCCAGAACCTGCCTTTCCGCTGTCAGTATGTGAGCCAGGCCGAGTGTTTCCGAACATTCATCAGTGCCATCTTCTACGTGGGCAAGGGGAAACGCTCCCGGCCCTACAGTCACCTCTACGAGGCCTTGACCTGTTACAAAGGGAGCCAGAGAAAGCGCAGAAGACAGGTGCAAAGGCTATGAAGGTTGCTTAGTTGGGGAAAAGAGAAGGGGTGTTTGTTAGCTCCCCCATTCCCCTTTTTCACCAGTGTTGCTAATCTCATTCCATTCCCCTCTTTGTCCTCAGGCATGCTCCAAAGTCCAGCACATCCTGGAGATCTGGGCGAGCGGCCAGGGCGTCATCTCCATGCACTGTTTCCAGAATGTCATCCCTGTGGAGGCCTTCACGCGGGAGGCCTGCATGGTGGACGCCATTGGTAAGAAAAGACGCTGGCGCTTGATAGGAGAAGATCTCTTTTCTGGGTCCTGATTTCCCAGGCAGCCAACAGTTATCCACCTTAATGGCACAGCAGACACACTAGTGGAGACCTCAGGAGGTTACAGGTGACGCTGAGGAAGGTTTATGCAGAGTTTCTGGTCTCTTGAGGGCACAGAGGGACCACCATATCTCTATAAGTTGTTCTATTCTCTTGGACTTCAGAGGGCTTTGGGGAAGACAAACTTTCTCCAGCCTCATTTAGTCCCAGATAGCATTTGTTGTGGAGAACAAGTGTTGGCGTAGTAATTTGAGCATTGGACTACGACTTTGGAGACCAGGATTCGAATCCCCGCTCAGCCATGGGAACCCGCTGGGTGGTTTTGGGCAAGTCCCATTCTCTCAGCCTCAGATAAGCAAATATTGTCAAACAGAAGGCAGCTCCCCAGGCAAAACAAAATAGCAGTCGCTGTCTCCTGCTGCTCCTAAGTAGCCTCTCTTCTCTCCCTGCAGGGCTAAAGATGCTCACCAATCAGAAGAAAGGGAATTACTACGGCCTCGTCGTGGGCTGGCCCATGAAGCGACGCCGGCAACTGGGCATCTACTTGCTGCACCGAGCCATGCAGATCTTCCTGGCGGAGGGGGAGCGGCAGCTGCGTCCCGCTGACATCCAGCCCGGCCGGTGACACAGTGCTGCCCCCTAGGCTCTACTCCCCCTCAGCACAGCTGGGGGTCCAGCCCCATGGTTCAGTGTGGGTTTTTTCACCTGCAAATAATCATGTTTCCAAAGCTTCAACTTGGACTTGTCTCTGATGAGGCAAGACTGGATTAAGACAGGTTGAAGAATGTGGAACAGGAGGCCAGTGGATCCCTCATGCCGAGGCCTGAAGAATCAGTGTTTAGAAGCTGCAGACCCAGCTTAGGAGTTGTAGACACAGGCCAGGGCAGGTGCCTGTCAGGGAAGGGACTACCTTTGGGGCATGGGAAGGATTCCTAAATTGCTCTCTTCCTTCTGACCACCAATCTTTCATCCCTCTAGGATCGAGGTCCTCACAGCATGAGGACTATGCTGTCTGTGGGCCTCCTGTAGCCCTCCAAAATGCCTTCTGTGGCCCCTGGACAGATTTTTTAAAAAATCTTCAGACTCAAAATGGAGAATTCCCCAAAACCTTTAAAGGGGAACCTTTTGTCTCCTCCACCCCCAAAGGGAAAGTGACTGTTTGGTTACTTCCAGTTTTGAAAAACTGGGTAGATGCAGTCAGAGGGGGGCTTGGAAATGGGCTGGGTGGAGGGTCCTTAAACAGCTGAACCTTAAACAGCTGCCTCCTACACCCATTTTTAGGAGGAATGACCACCAAGCGTATAGCAAAGTAGAGCACTTACAGGTGTTCCAGACAATGAGGGATGAGAATTAGCTCTCTCACGTTCCAACCAGGTTGTGAAAGCTTCCTTGTGGTCCCCATTCTTTCTTTTTCAGTAAGGAATTGCTTCCAGAACCAGCATTTTTAACAGGTTCCTCTGTATTCTCATCTCAGCTGCAAAAAAAACCAACTGTCCTTGTAAAACACTTTTATATGTTTACGTTGTAGTGGGAAGTGGTGGGTTTTTAATCTTTACAGAATACACTTTTGTACTTTTTTTAAATAGACTTTTCTATTCAGCTGTTCTGTGAGACGTTGTGGAATTGGTAACATTAAACAAGTTTGCTTACATCTGGCTAGGGCTCTCACTTTCTGTGTTAGTTTACCTTAAAGAAATGCCTGCACCTATTGAGAATATACCTCTCAGACAGAACAATAGTGGCACAATCCACTTTTGTCATCCAGCACTTGGGACGTGCAGCCTTGAATTATTTTTATTTTTAAATTCCCAGCGATAAAATTGCAAAGAAACACATGATATGGTTATGCCTTCCAGCAGGTTAACAGTCGTCTAAGAATACAGTTTAAAATGTCACAAGGTGTTTGTTTCTTTTGCAGTTCCACCCTCTTGCTAACCAGCTCTGTAGATGATTTTTTTGGGTGGGGAGGGTAGGAAAATAAAGAGATGGGGGTAGAATTCCAAACTAGTTTGATAATTCCTAGGAAAACCTTTTGGAAGCTCAGATGAAACAACATAGACTCAGTTTTTCAATCTTGGGATAAGAAAAATAGAATAGCTTGTATCTACCTCCGATCTCCTCAACTCCTAACAAATATACGTATCCAGCTATGTATCTGTGTTGGATTTGTCCCATTGCAAATGATTTCTTTTATTTTTATGAACTGATAAATTCAACAGCCAGACACTTCCAGCTATACGTCTGAATTGGATTGTTCTTACAAATTATTACCTTTGTTTATCTGGATTCACATACATTCGTCAATGCAGATAAATGTAGGAATCGTTTGCAAGAGGACCACTTTGATCCAAAGCTTACTACAGCTTTGGATTGGAGTGGTCCTCTTGCAAATGATTCCTACATTTATCTGAATTGACTAATGTATGTGAATTTATTGATTTAATGGCCAGAAATATCCATTAAATCAGCCATCTTCTAAAGTCACAGCAGCCAGGCCTCACTTCCAAAATCATTTAGCCAACAAAGGCGGGGAGAGGGTTAGGTTTAAAATTTTAGTGGAACTGAAATAACCAACATGTTTCATAATTATTCAAACTGAGAAGATGTGCATTGGTTAAAATTACATAAAGATACACAGGCTTTGGGTGTGCTTAAGCTAGGAGGATCATGTCTTTTATGGGTTTCCACTAAGAGTTCACACCACATATTGCAATGAGATTCTTAGCTGTTATATTGTGATGACTGCCTCTCTCTACCATCGTAGATGACTCACTTTTAAAACCTTTCTTGTTTTGAGTGATGTCTTAACTGTTTAGCAAAATAAATTGCTGTTTCCTGTCCATTGTGTACAGGCTTAGGTATCTTTGTGCAGATTTTCCAACTCAAGTGTCTTCCAGAAGTTCTGAATGTCAACTCCCATCATCCCCAGACACAAAGGATGCCAAGCTTCCAGAACTTCTAAAGGGCACCAGATTGAAAGTGCCTGTTCCAACTGGCACAGGATAGTTTAAGAACATTATTTTAGGAGTGGGTGGGAACCAACAAAAGACAGCCATTCTTATAGCAAAGATTCATCCCAGGTGGTATGTGAGTCTTGATAATTATTCTTTATGGATAGGAAGGGAGGTGAGGAAGTAGAAAATAAAAACCTACTGATGCCGCTTAGTTATGATGACTGCATTGTCTCCAGATCCCAAAGTTCAGAGGTGGTCTTTTTTTTACCCTGCAGTACCCCTTGGTGTTGGTCCAGTTTTTCCAAAAAAGATATTTACAAGCCATAGAGGATACCACAAAACAGCCAAGGCTGTCTCCCAGCAGCATCTTAGAAGAATCGGAGATTTGCAGAGGATCTGATAAAAAAGCAAAGGGTCAGGACAGGGTCTGATGGATAAATACTGCTGGAAAAGTGTCGGGCCAACCCTGGTTTCTTGTCTCATGACTTATAGCTCGAAGACCACAAACCTCAAGATGGTGCTTTCGGGTTGCAGGGGGAGATCTGGCAATCAAACCAAGACGCGTTTAGTCAGTCAGCAACAATGGGTACATTGTCCTCAGCAATTTCTCCCAAAAAGGAGCATCACTTGGTCACCCCGGATGGGGCCACAAGATTTCCAGAAGCTGCAGGGAGGCTTTCAAAGAGCACAATGTTAAATTTGGCTTAACTCAGACCCTCCAATGCTATCCTCTGCTCTTTTTGTGGTCAGAGCTGGCTGCACCAAGCATTGTCTCAACTCGGAGAAGGAGGTCACCGTCTCAGCCCAGTTGAGGCAAGGATCTCCATCAATGGTCCCGACTCCTGCTGCCTGTTCTCCACCGATTTCTACAAGTCCTGTACTGAGGGGGTTAAGTGGGGGATGCAGCCGTGGGTCACCCACACCCACCTCTCTCCGGCCCACCTGGGGCTGGAGGTGAGAAATGAATGAGGATACCGGAAACAACAGGAAAGCTCACCCCAGGGTGAAGTGTGTCATCCTGCATGTCTGAATGTTCCTTTTGCTCCTGTCCCACAGAGATCAGCGTATGGCAGACTCTCTTTGGTCCACTTTGGTTCTTTTTGAGGAGGAAAAGAGGTCCCCCCCACCTCTCCTCAAAGTGGGACAAGCTTCTGCTCTGCCTTTGCAGGCTCCAAAAAGCGGACCGTCCTTCCTTCTGCAGAAGCAGCCCTTGCAAGCAGGCTTCTCGTTCAGCGCATGTGGACTTTCGTTGGTGTGGCTATTTCTTCTCTGCTTCCAGACCAGGCTCTGGAGCTGAAATTGGCTCCGGTTCCCACAACAGAAATTCATGCAAGAGAGTGTTGACTGTCTCGGGACACTCCAACATCACCATGTGGCTCCCCTCGTCGATCACCTTCAGGAACGCGATCAGCAGGATCTGGGGACAGAAGCAGACAAACATCATTGTCAGTGTTTCATTGGTGAAAAACTGGGACACATGTGGCCAAAGAACATTAGAGTATGGTCAAGGCAGCAAATGAAATGAATGAATGAATGAATGAATGAATGAATGAATGAATGAATGGACAATCTAGGAGAGGCTGCAGAAGTTGCTTTTGCCTGAGCATACTGGGAAGGAAAGGATTCTTTCATTGCCAGGGAATGAAGCACTCATTTTTTGATAGGTTCGCCTTAGGGATACCCTAATTTGGAAACAACTTGAAGGCAGGCAACAGCAAACAACAAGCCACCCTGAGTTCTAACAACTGTTGTGTGCCTTCAATTCATTTCTGACTTATGGTGAACCTATCACAGGGTTGTCTTGGAAAAATTTGTTCAGAGGGGGGTTTGCCCTTGCTTTCCTTTGTGTGTGAGAGAGTGTGGCTTGCCCAAGGTTACCAAGTAGGTTTCCATGGCTAAGCAGGGATTCAAACCCTGGTCTCCCAGTGTCTCAGTCCAACACTCAAACCACTACATCACAATGGTGGGATATGTATTATTATTATTATTATTATTATTATTATTATTATTATTATTATTATTATTATTATTTATTTTATATTCTTCAAAAGGTGATGGAGGCAGTGGTAGTTATAGTGGAGACAGTGTTCCTCAATGTCCTTGAGTGCTGTTCAGTTAATGCAGGGAAACATTAGGAGTTGCACACTCTCCATAGGCATACTCTGTCCAAGTAGGGATCCATACCTCGGCCATCCGTTGATCCTCCTCCACGGGGACAAATTTGTCATGCATCCCATGAACCAGCAGCACTGGGACCGTGAGCTCGGCATGGTAGACCTCGTCCCCTTCCGGCCAGTACTGACCACCCATCATGGCCCTCAGGACGAAGGAGGAGACGTTGAATGCATTTCCTTCCTTCAGCAGCTGCTTTTCCTTGGCACCTTGGCGAGCAAAACCAGCCCTGTGAGGAAATCAAACAGAAAAGAAGAAACCCTGGTATTCTGGATTTAGATGTGAAAGGAAGTCTGCAGGTCCAAATTCCCTATCGGAAAATATATGAAGGGCTGCAAGACAGCAGTGGTGAACAGGATAATTGTACCCAGAATACTCTAATTTCAGTTGTTTTTGTGTGCCTTCAAGTCATTTCTGGCTTATGGCCACCCTAAGGCAAATCTATCATGGGGTTTTCTGGCAAGATTTGTTCAGAGAAGGTTTGCCCTTGCCTTCCCCTGAGGCTGAGAGACTGTGACTTGCCCAAGGCCACCCACTGGGTTTCACGGCCGAGCTGGGAATTGAACTCTGCTGCCTGCCTCTTCACCAAGTGCAGGTACTACATTGCAAAAGCCCCTTCCCCGATGGAGGACTTGGCCACTTACTTAAGGAAGCTCCAGGCCAGGCATGGGGAGAAGCACCGGAGGACGCAGGTGGGCATGTTGAAGATGGAGCAGAGGCTGGGTTCGAGGGCCGTGGGGCCGCCCCCATTGATCATGATGACCTTGTGGACCAGATCCGGATACTCATGGGCCAGGAAAGTGCAAAAGGAGACCCTGCGTGGAGGATGAAAGTGAACAAGTAGCTAAAAGCAAACATACATACCCCAAAAATATTACACAGATGAAAACCAGGAAATATGTGGCAAAGAAACATCAGAGTGTGGCCAACATAGCAAAGAACAGAAGCCAGGAGAGGCTGCATGGAAGTAACAGGAAGTAACGCAACAACACTTCTTGCTACCATTTTGAGACAGACTGTAAAGGAAAACAGGAGTATATGCGTCTGAAGTTGGAGATGGTGTAGCCCACATACAGGGCCTGAGGGTGGGATTGGGCTCCATCCGGTATCCTACCTTCGATCTATAGTGAAGCCAAAGAATTTGGGAGTTGAGCAAAGCAGAGAAATAGAAGTGGCAGTGAAGAGCGAGGAGGGAGACTTGCACTCGGCACTTACCCATAAGAGTGTCCAATGAGGATGTTCCTCTTCTTGGCATAGCGCTTGAAGACGGTCCGCATGTCTTCTGCCAAGGCGTAGAAGGTATAGGCTGCCGCAATCTGAGGGGCAGAACTAGCCCCATGGCCGGCAAGGTCAGGGGCGACCACCTCATAGCCCAGCTTAGCGAAGAAGTCCAGCTGCTCCTTCCAGATGTCCAGGGAGCCCCCGACGCCATGGATGAAGAACAAGACCACATCGCTGTGGGTCCCCTTGCAGCTTGTGATGACTTTGGTGCAGTCAATGTTGACTACCTTCTTGGGCTTCCGTTTGCGGCGTTTGGTGGGCACTGCGGAAGATGCGTTGGGCGAGGGGGCCAGCGTGGCGTTGCCCTCTGAGACCTCCAGCTCCACGTGACTGTTGGGCTCGGCGCTGTCCTGGCCATGAAGGAGGTCCGAACGCACGGCGTCACCGAGGTTTTCAATGACCATCTGCCCATTGCGGTAGACGGTGATACGGCGCTTGCAGCGGACTGCCCCGGCTTTTTGGGGTGCTCCCTTCGCCTCCACTTCCGCCACCCCTTCTGGGCGGGCTGGGGCAATGTGTTTCACCCTCAGGACCCGTCCGGGTTTCACCTCCACGAAGCTAAAGCCGTCGCTGGACTCGGTGCTTTCGAGAGGACTGACCGTGTTGGGCATCTTCCCCATCAGGCAGCAAAGCAGCCCATCGGCGATGGTGGTCAACATTGTGATTCCTGTAGATAAAGAGAACAAGAGCAAATCAGGACGCTGTCAGTCAGGGCCAGCAACTCTGGTGGGATTTAAAAAGCAGCATGCCTCAAGGGAAAATCCTGGCAATAATACAGCAGTAATAAGCGGAGGAACCTTCTTCCACTTGAGGTCCACATTCCAGACCAGAAAAGGCCACGGGTGAGCTTTGCTGAATCCTATCAGCTAAGAATGGGAGCAGGGATGGAGAGAAAATGAACAATCCTCACACCTCCATCCCTCTCCTGACTGCATGTTCACTATTTTAAAATGCTGATGCGGCAGCAGTGAATTATTGATTGCCATGAGGAGCAGAGAGAGGTGGAAGAAAACAGCTGGGGAGTGCTCTGAGCAAAAGCTGGCAGATACATAGATGGCTAAATAGGCATTTAAACAGAATGAACACACACACACACACACAAAATGAGCCAAATGTTGTAGTTTCTGCCTTCTTCATTTGCTAAAGATTAAACTCAATGGCATCCAAGGCGACTGTTGGGAACACTCTTTTTCCAGCATTCTTCAGTGGATGATGGGTATTATCCTCCAGGTCGAGGCCTTGGAGTGTTAGGGTCTTAAGTCTATGAATCCAGAAATTCTCCCTGTTGTCTGAAGGGAAAAGCACCTCAATACCATACAGGGACAAATCAAAGAGACTGTGATGTTCTGAGTTGAAATCTATCTATCATCTCTAGTTTCTCTCTCTCTCTCCTTCTGTTTCTTTCTATTGATCATCATCCACCTTTCATCTTTCTTTCTTTCTTTTTTTTCTCTTTCTTTCTATAGCTTCTTTCTCTCCCCTTCTGCCTCTTTCTATCTATCCACCAACATCTACCTCTCTCCTCTCTCTCTCTCTCTCTCGCTATCTTTCTACTAATGGGAGGCAGCCAATGTGACATAATGGTTTGAGTGTTGGACTAGGACTCTGAGAGATCACATTTTGAATCCGCACCCAGCCATGGAAACCTCCTTTGTGAAAAATCACACTCTCTCAGCCCGAGAGGAAGGCAATAGCAAACCCCCTCTGAGGAAATCTCGCCAACAAAACCCAATGATAGGTTTGCCTTAGGGTTGCCTTATGTTGGAAACAACCTGAAGGCACACACGACAAGAACAAGGGCTAGGAGAGGAGCACCACGACCAGCTTCCTCCTGCTTGAACAACAACAACAACCCTGCAGAGCAGGCCAGAGACACCAGCTGGACAATCTGCAGCAAGTCAGTCATTTTGGGTTCTGGAAGGACCAAATTGGTTTTCTGTCAACTTGGTTGGTAACCGAACAGGGCTAGAAACCTTGGCTGAGTCTTCTCAGTGGATGGCAAGGCAGCCGAGAGAGAGGCCAGACTTCCTGGAGACATCCTCACTTAATTAAGAAGGCTGTTAGTCTAATTAGAGGGCAAATTATTAGATGTAACAGCAGGAGAAGAGAGGAGGAAGAAGAAAAGATCTGAAACCTCTGTATACTGGATGCAGAAAAATCAGCAAAAGGGAGGAGAAAGATTGCCAACTGTCTTACTGGGAAGAGCTCCTCTGCTTTTAAGAAATGCAGGACAGCATGGCTGTAGTCCCATCACTATGTCTTCCTGATACAAGCTGCCATTTTCCTTTGATGCCACATGCAAAAGAAGTCCAGTCAGCCCTCCGCATCCATGGATTCCTTGTCCACAGATTCAAACCATCCATGTCTTGAAATATTTTTAAAAAATATAAGTTCCAAAAAGCAAACCTTGATTTTTGTCATTTTGTATAAGGGATGCCGTTTTGCAGTGTCGTTGTATTTAATGGAGTTGAGCATCCATGGATGTTGGTATCCACTGGGAGTGTCTTGGAACCAAACCCCTGTGGATACTGAGTCCTGTCAAGATTTTAATGCTGGGGAAAGTGGAAAGCAATAGGAAAAGAGGATGACTGCACTACGGGTGGATGGAGTCCATCAAGGAAGCCATGGATCTGAGTTTGCAAGACCTGAGGAAGGCTGTTCAGAGAAGGCTGTGCTGGAGTCCCTTGTGCATAAGTCCATGGTGGTCAACACTGCGTTGGCCATAAGGTCATCAAAAGTCCAAAGTGGTCAACACTTGACAGCCCATAGCAACAATAGGTGACCCGAGCCTAGGTTAAATCCTGATCTGTGACAGTACCCCACTGGAACAGAGCCCCAAAGGTACAAAATGCCAAGAGTGGGTGCTGAAGGAAGCAGGCAAAATGGCTGCCCACATTCCCATCCAGCCTCTTCTGATGTCTCCCAAGAACAGCGATGCTCCTTTTTTAGACTGGAAGAAATTAAATTAAACCTTAAAGATGTCCAGAGAACCTTTGTGAAAAGGAGAGCACAGAGAGAGAGAGATGCTTGTAACCATAGCAACCACAGAGCAGACTCGGGTACCACAAATCTCGGGCCAAGATTCGGAGAACAAAGTGACACTTGCGTAACGGCACACTGGGGCCATTGACTCAGAAAGAAAGTGGGTTGCATATGCTTTCCCCATGCCGCTTTCCCCAAAAATGTTTCCCCCCATGGAAGAAGAAGAAGAGCACCCTTGTTAAAACATCTTCTGGTGGATGCTCAGGATTCAGAAGCTTCTCTGCCATCACAGCCGATGGTGGGCTTCATGGCTGAGCAGGGAAGGAACCAAACCCTGGTCTCCAGAGTCACAGCTGAACACTCAAACCACTACTTTGTAGTCCAACAATGGTTCATCTGAGAAACGGCTGAATACAAAATGCAATGGCCATCCGTTGGGGATGGTTTGAGTTCCTGCATGGCAGAATGGGGTTGGACTGGATGGTCCTTGTGGTCTCTTCCAACTCTATGATTCTATGATAATTAACTTTGGGCTGAAGAGAGCAGCCTCAATGGAAACTGCCTTGTTCCGGAGAAGCCGAAGAGGCAAGCCACTCTTCTGCCACTTTTTTCCAATCCTCTTCTACTGAACAGGGTTTCTCCTGCAAACAATACATTGGAACGCAACTGTGTCTGCCCTGTTCTGGTTCTGAATGCATTCTGGAACCATCCTCCTGATGCAAATGACAGCCAAAGTTGTGGAAGGAAGGAAGGAAGGAAGGAAGCCAAGCAAGGAAACATTTTTTTAAAAAATGGGCAGTATGGAAATATTTCCGCATTAAACGTATTGATTCCTGCATGCAAACACACACACAAACCCCATTGACTTTTCTGCATAATCCTAAACTATGAATAGTGTTTGAAAACAGCACCGTCCTCAAGGTCTTATTCATGTTGTTGCTGTGTGCCTTCAAGTCATTTCTGACTTATGGAGACCCTAAAGGTGAGCCTATTGATAGGGTTTTCTTAGCAAGTTTCTTCAGAGGGGGTTGCCATTGCCATCATCTGAGGCTGAGAGAGTGTGACTTGCCCAAAGTCACCTACTGGATTTGTATGGCTGAGCCGGGATTCGAACCCTGGTGTTTCTCAAAGAAGAGAGAAAATGGCTAAAATGGCATCCTCAGGAACAAAATTAGCAAAGAATTGCATCCCTAATCCGCATCTACATATATTTATTTTTAAATGATACACCATTTATTGGAAATGGAATCTTGGGTGTCTTTAAAAAGAAGTCGGAAGATCCTTTCTCAGGAGTGCTTTAGTCATGGATTCCTCCATGGCAGGGGGTTCAACTACATGGCCCTTAGGGTCTAAGATTTTATGAATTCAGACATTTCCTATTTGCAAAGCTGATCTGTTTCTAAAGGCAAGATGAAAAGAGTCCAGTCTGCTGATCGTACCAAGAACAGTGGATTAATCCCCCTGGGAATGGAATCTTATTCTGAGTCCAAAAAAAATTTTTTTTAAAAAATGCTCATTGAAATTCAGGGCGCAAACTCCCCGAATTTGCTTTTCCTTCTGTCAGCCACCCACCCAGCCTGGCCCTTTTCCTCCCCCATCTTTTAAGAAAAACACCTGCAAGCAAGCAGCCTGTGAGAAAGGAAAAAGAGAGTGAGAGGAGGGGAAAAGCATGACTTGACCTACTTTAAGAGGGAAAGGCTTGAAATTTATATAACTCCACTTCAGCTGGGAAATGGGGTGGAGGTGGGGGGAAAGGAGGCGGCAGCTATTTGCTGAGTGCCAGGAATCGGGACGGGGTCTTTGTGCATCGGGGCATCCCCAGACAGGCGTGGGGTGCAGAAGCAGGGAGAGGAACAGGCTAGCCTTGTAGCCAGGTTTGGAAAATGAACCCAGGTTTTGGAATGACAGCAGAACAGCAAGAGGGGCCCCACAATTTTTCCCCACCCGTCACCCTAAAATATTGACACTTCTCCACTTCTCTTACTCTTTTCCAGCAAGAGCTAGAAGCTCCCATGGCAATGGGGTGGGGAATCCGTGCTAGGTTTTGCCTAGTTTTGCTCTGGCCTCTGAGGAAGAGAAGAGCAGCCCGTTGCAGCTCCGTCGTGCCTTGGCCCTGGTGACTAATAAGAGACCCTTCCTCCATTTTCCATTGCTCTGGTCTCCGAAAGAGAGAAGAGCAGCCATGTAAGGCTCCATCATGCCCTGGCCCCAGCAGGTGAGGAAAAGCTGCCATTGTTCTGAGGGGGAGAAGAGCAGCCAGGTACAGCTCCACTGTGCCTTGGACCAGCAGCTAATAAGAGACCCTTCCTCCATACTCCACTGCTCTGGTCTTTGGGCCCCAGCAAGTGATGCAAGGCCTTCCCTCCATTCCAGCTGCCATTGCTCTGAGGAAGAGAAGAGCAGCCTGATGCAGCAGCTAATAAGAGACCCTTCCTCCATATTCCACTGCTGTGGTCTCAGAGGGGGAGAAGAGCAGCCACGCAAGGCTTCATCATGGCTGGGTTCCAGCAGGTGATGCAAGGCCCTCCCTCCATTCCAGCTGCCATTGCTCTGAGGGAGAGAAGAGCAGCCAGATGCAACTCCATCATGCCTTGGCCCAGTGGCTAATAAGAATTCCTTTCTCCCTATTCCTTGGCTCTGGGCTCTGAGGGAGAGAAGAACTGCCCAGCCCAGTAGAACTTAATTTCCTTCCCATCACTCTCTTTTCCTTGTCTGCTGGATCTCATTGACACTGTAAGCCTAAGGATAAGGAACAGTCAAATTAATTCATTGTAAGCTGCTCTGCGAATCCCTGAGTTTGAAGGGCAGGGTATAAAACCCCTAAACAAATAAACTAGCAAGCTTTAGAGGTGCTGTCCAAAGTTCTGGAATTTTTTAGGCCTAGGATTCAATGCCGCGGAGAAGGCTTTGTGTGGTTGTGAAAGCTGGACAGTGAAGAAAGCAGAGAAGAAGAGAATCAACTCATTGGACATGTGGAGCTGGAGGAGAGATCTGCAGATACCATGGACAGCTAAAAAGACCAAGAAATGGGTCTGACGTGGTGGCAAACGACAACTGTAGCTGTGGGCAGAGGCTTCTTTGGGATCACAGCAAAAACCTCAGTTGTGATGGTCAATTGAGGCCTAAAAGGTCTACTGAATTCATGGAATTTCCCAGGCGCATGAAATTTGAAGTCGCATTAGGGAGCATTTCTTGACAGAAGGAGCTGTTTGAGAGTGGACTGGGCTGCCTTGCAGGATGGTGGACTCTCCCTTTTTGGAGGCCTTGAAAAAGAGATGGGATGTGTCTTCCAACATGGCAAGGGGCTTGACTAATGACCCCTGGGAGCCTTTCAAACTTTACAATCCCAGCATTCTGTGAATATAGAGGCAACACTGCAGGGGTGGTGCAAGGACCTGCTCCAGTGCATCTTACATCTCTGTAAACGGAAATGGCCAACCCTTACTATTGGCAGAGATTTAGTCAGGTGCAAGGAAACTCTGTGATGATGGTGGTGGTTTTCAAAATCTGCATTAGATACCAAGAGAAATCTGAATTTGGCTTGTGCCAATTATGTTTGTCTCTCTATCCACTCCCTCCCCCCTGCCCTGCCACTTTGCAGATGCTGCAGAATTTGTTCCTTTTCAAATAGACACAATCCATTATTCATGGCAATGGTAGCCATTTCTCCATTAGATCCAGCGATCCTGCATTTTCTCCAGCCTTGCCAACTCTGACTGGCAGCTGCAGCTCTCCAGGACTTCAAGAGGGGATTCTGTCTAAGATCCCTGGTCTTGGTCTCCCATCCATGGACCCACCAGGCCTGATCCTGCTTAGAGCCAAAATCAGACAGAACTGGTTGATCAATACAAGCAAGCAGCATCAGACAATACAAGCAAGCAGCATCAGACTATGGACTATGATACCCAATTCTGATCAGCAAACATCTCCAGGGTATCTGGCAGGATTCCTTCCCAACCCTGGCTAAACATCCTTAAGTCTTTCCTCCTGGTTTTCTTCCTTCCAAATAATAGGAACAAAGAAAATTGCCCTGGACTGGTTCTGGGACCTTCCATAGCAGGACATAGAAAGTTGAGCTTGACTTAATCAAACCCTGAGATATCCATCTGGACTAGCACTGTCAGTTCTGACCAGCAGCCAACACATTTCCGGGTTCCAGGCAAGATCCTTCTGTATCACTGCCTGCAAATCCCAAGGCTTTCCTCTTTGGAGGAGTCTCCCATCCAAGGGCAAACCATCCCTGGCCCTGCTTAGCTTCAAAACCAGATGAGAGACAGCTCCAGGTAAGTGGAGGTCTGAGTCAGCTCCTTTTCCCAAAGGGAAGGAGGGGTGCTCCATTGCTGCCTTGCCAACCACTTCCTTTGCCTGCATGCCATTCCAGGTTGCCTGGTGCTCAAACAGTGGATTATTATAAGAGGGTTGCCATGCACTCAGAGACTCAAATGCAGGAATTCTTCAGAAGGGTCTTATTGTCAGCGGTTCACAAACGCCATTAGAGGAACCAAGAAGGGCCGGGGGGGGGGGGGTTGTTCTCCTTCTCAGACAGAGAAAGCAGAGAGAAAAATCCACTTCATTTAAGACAGATGCTAAATATAATTTTTAAAAGACTTGAAATCACGCCAAGGCTTGTATCTCCCTCTGTGAGTCTGCTTGTACTTTAAGATCCTCAGAGAAGGGCTTTCTCTTGGTCCTGCCACATTCAGGGGTACATTTGGTGAGGACAAGGGAGACAAGGCCTTTTTGGTGGCTGCTTCCAAACTCTGGAACTCTCTGCCATATGAAAAATTAAAAACCTCTTTATTTGAACAGGCATTTGGTGACTCGATGGCTATGCAAAAAGCATTGTGTGTGTGTCCCTTGCACTGAAAGAGCCGGAGGTGGGTAGATGTCCAAACCATCTCCATTTTCAAGCTGTCCCAAAGGAGGGTGAGGATGACAGGAGGGGAGAATTCACACAAACACACAAACACTGTGGTTCTCCTTGCAGATTCTGCAATGTTTCCCTGCAATGGCTTCCACGAAAGCGAGCTATCCGATAGCAGAGCCTGCTTTTTTAAAATCATGTAAACACACACACACACACACACATATATATATAAAGATACGCAAAAAACCAATGCAATTCCTACCCGCCACTTTTAATAAAAAAGATCCTCCTTCCCACGGCAATGTCAAGGAAACAAACCCACCCTTGCAAAACACAAAGAAGAAACACACACACACACACACCCAAAAAAGCCTGTCTCTTGGCGCCTTTCTCCTTTTTATTTGCTTGGCTGTTGTGCAAATCCTCTTTGCAAAATCCCTTCTGAGTTGTCTCTGTCTCTTGCGCTCCTGCCAGCTCCTGGCCATTTTAATCTCCCCTTGCGTCTTCCACCAAGCCCAGAGAAAAAAGAGAGATAGATGGGAGAGAAATGCATATCCTCCCCCCCCCCAAAAAAATGTTAGGAGAATCTCTCACCTCATTGAGGTCTCCCACCGCCAGAGGCCTGTTTGCTCATCCAGAAGGCCAAGATGCTTCAGAGGAGAAGGAAGGATGGAGAAGCAGCCAGAACACAAACGCCCGTCCTTGGGAAGCTCTCTGCAAAGTCTCCCAGCTTTTCAGGAGGATGCTGCTGATGCTGCTGACAGGGCTGTGCTGCTTCTTCTCCTTGCACAGATTTTTTCCTCTTGCAAAAGGCACCTTGCTTGCTGGCTGGCTGGCTTGCTTGCTTTCCACCTGCCTTTCTCTTGGCTTGCCTGCAGGAAAGGGGTGAGAGGTGGAGGTAACCAGAGGAGAGTTATTTCTGCCCTTGCCTTCACACACTACCCTCCGGCTGCCACATTAATCTCTCCTTCCAAGAAACAAGGAGGAGGAGGAGGAGGAGGAGGAGGGTCTCTGGGATGATGGACAGCTCCGCCAGGCATCTCTCGCACCTTCCCCGACCTCTGGCAGCACTCTCTGGATGTGCCATAGACCATTGGAAGGGACCCCAGGGGCCATATAGTCCAACCCCTTGCCAAGACAAGAGTCCATCCTGCGCCTCTCCATGCTTTCTGCCAGTAGGCAATGGGTTTTTTTATCCATACCCTCCAAAACTGTGACTATGTGTGCGACTACACAACAGCAGTGTGTGGTCAAGACAGCAAAAGTTATGAATGAAGAAGACAAGCTAGGAGAGGGCTGCAGCGGTTTGCTTTTGCCTGACTTGATGGGGAAGGATGAGCTTCTGTCCTTCTCCTCTCCCCTGCTACCTGAACGCACACCGCTCACGTTCTAGAGCTTGATGCCACTTTAACTGCCATGGCTCCATCCTACAGAGCCCTCCCTGGAGGACGCATGTCCCTCCTTGCAGGACATCTAGGATGGATGCATCCACAGGAAGGCATGTTTGTAGTTTGCTAAGGTACGCTGAATTCTGCAACGTACCCTCTCCTGCTTTACAGTATTAGAGCTCCATGGGCAAGACTCCTAAGTACCTCATGAAGCTACAAATCCCAGGATCCCATAGGATAGGGCCAGGGAAGTTGAAAATGAGATAAAACTGTCGGGCAAGGTGTACGGTGAAGGGCTGGCACACTGTTGGAGAGGCCTTGGTTTTGCACACAGAAGGTCAGGGGTCCTTGGATTATGTATTCCTGCATGGCAGAATGGAGTTGGACTGGCTAGCCCTTGAGGTCTTTTCCAACTCTATGTTTCTATGATTCTGGTCCCAAGTTCAAATCCCAGAGAGTTCTCCAGGTATTGCTGGGAAAGACCTTCTGTCTGAAGGTCTCACAGAGCAGTTGCCAGTCAGTATGGACACTACTGAGCTCAACTGACCAAGGAGTGACCAAGGATACAGTTCTTTAAACCATCTAAATACCTGAAACACACCAGAACCCATCTGTTCTTGGAAGTTAAATAGGATCAGATCTGGTTAATATTTGGAAGGGAGACTGCCAAGAAGAAATTTCTTCTTGTTTGATGTGTGCTTTCAAGTTGTTTTTGATTATGGCAACCTTAAGGCAAACCTCTCATGGGGGTTTCTTCTCCATATTTTTAGAAGGGGTTTGCCATTACCTTCCTCTGAGGCTGAGAGAGTGCACTCACTCAAGGTCAAAAGCTGAGCAGGGATTCAAACCTTGGTCTCCCAGAGTCCTAATCTGACACTCAGATCACTGCATCACTCCATTAGCTGTCCTCTCAAGGAATACCAGCTGTTGTGGGCTGTCTTTCAAAGGAAGGCCATGACAAACCTCCTTTGAGTATTTCTTACCTAAAAAAAAAAAGGGGGGGGCTTGCAAAGTTCTTGATGTTTTCACAAAAAAATAGGCAGTCTGAACGCACATACACACACACACACACGCGCGCGCATGTGCAATTGTGTAAAAGCAGCTGGCTCACAAGTCTTCATGGTGAAAACTTCTCAATTTTTACCTTGTTGGGGGAACTTTATTTGCAGAAGAGGATTTCCTCTCTAAAGGGGGAGATTTATAGGAAAAGCACCTCCAAAAGCTCCAGAATAACCTAATAATATTAATTCTTTAGAGACGGTGTGATTACTCCAATGTGCAGCAAATGCTGGATTTCTACAGGAGCTGTCCAAGGTCCTGACATCTAAACCCAAATTAGGTTTAGCACCTTGGAAATCAGATTTCTTTTAAAATCAATAATAAAAAATGGAATGGATTTACTACCCCGCTGGCATGGATCCCATCAGCCGCCTTCCTGACCAGTTCCCTTCCCAGTGGCAATAATGGGAGCTTCCTTCCCAAGTCCATCAACTTTGGGCCTCAAAATGCTTCAATTTTAGACCAACACGTGGCTAGCCAATTCCCCAATATCTCCACATCTTCCCTCAGTATAGAAACTTCCCTCTCTGAGCCCTCTGGCCTTTTTGTTTTAATGCAAAAAAAAAAATGCTTAGATTTTTTGGGTGTCTTGACTCCAGGTTTGGTTTTGGGAACTGCATCTGCATTGCAGAAATAATCCATTTTGACATTGCTTGAACTGCCGTGGCTCCATGCTATGAAATTCTGGGAACTGTAGTTTTGTGAGAGATTTAGCCTTCTCTGTCAGGGAACTCTGGCGCTGCAACAACCCACAATTCCCAGGATTCCACAGAATGGAGCCATGGCATATAAAGTGGTGTCAAACCGGCTTATTTTTGCAGTGCGAATGCATCCAGGATCAAATTGTATAAAGATGAATCTAAATGTTGTAAAAACAGTGTAACAGATGGTTGTGCCATTATATTATTGAAAATAAATAAGAGCCTAGAGAGAGGTAGAAGGAAATCAAGCCATACAAC
This sequence comes from Phrynosoma platyrhinos, assembly GCA_020142125.1. NCBI lineage: Eukaryota > Metazoa > Chordata > Lepidosauria > Squamata > Phrynosomatidae > Phrynosoma > Phrynosoma platyrhinos. The sequence continues at coordinate 7,920,992 of CM034716.1, forward strand.
CCAATACAGGGGATACTCCTATTGGCTCGTCCTAAAGGCACTCTGTGCATGCTCAGAGGTAATCCTGTTCATCACCCCAGAATTAAATGAATGCTGAATTCCAACATCATTTGATCAACTATGACTTAATTACCACATTTTAAAATTCCCATTATGTTGCCCCTTTTTGCCAGAAAAATTCTAACCCCACTGAAAATTTAATTATTGCAAATAGTCAGTTCTTAACTGTCAAAGCCTTTGTGCAGGGATTACAGAAGAGCTGCCTGACCTGACAGTGAAATTCACCTTCGTGATGAAAGGCACTCCATATATGTGCAGAGGCACTCCTTTTGATTCATTCTGAAGGAAGCAGCTGTTGAAATGCCAACCTAGGTCAATTAATTTAGTTAACAATAAATTCCTCATTTTGTTTGAAAATGATTAAATTAATTGACTGTAAGTTTCTATCACTGTGTGTATCCAATCTTCAAAGTTGTTGTGAAGAAATAAGGAGAAGAGCCAGCTGACCTGACAAGGAAATGCATCTTTGTGGTGGAAGGCATTCTACACATGTTCAGAGGTATTCCTTTTAATACTTTTTATTTTCTTTAAACGTTTTGAGATAGCTCAAGCTCTGCTTTCTCTTCTCTTCTTCAGAAGGAGGTGGAAATGGGAGAAAAGAGTCATTTTATAATAATAATAATAATAATAATAATAATAATAATAATAATAATAATAATAATTTTTATTTAATACCCCGCCCCTCTGTGCACAATCGGGGTGGCTTACAACATAAAATCATCAAACAATAATTAAGAACAATTTTCCACCCCCTCCCCCCTTTAAAAAGTTATTAAACCTATTACAATTTAAAATACAATATAAGGAGGTAAATTTTGGTGGAGGGAGATGTTTTATGCGACCCTGGACCCAATTTTCAGCAGGATTGGCACAGACCTCCTTGTTTTTCTTCATCTTGAATCTGCAAAAGAGACACTGAGGTGCCTGAGAAGGGACATGATAGAGCCATCTTTAAATATCTGAAGGGATGCCATGGAGAAGATGGAGGCAGCTTGTTTTCTGCTGCTCCCAAGACTAGAAAACAAACCCAGGGTTTTGAACCTAGGGTTCAAAGGACCAGAAAATAGGCAAAGATTTTTCTGACACAAAAATAATCCCTGACCCCTGAAAACACCCACATGAAGAAGCAGTATCTGGATTAAACATTCTGAATTTTTGCATTTGACATTGATTTTCAAATTAGGGTGCAACACTTACGTACATGACAGCTGGTACGGAGCATTTGCTGTTGGCGTATTCGTAACCCACCAGGTGAGCCAGCGGCACTTCAGCTGATCCATATCTCAAGCAACAGTTGACTGGGCCTGGTAATAATAAAAGAAGCAGGAGACATGAGGAAAATGCCAATTGCAATTAAAACAAAAACAAAACAAAGTAAAATTAAAGCAAGAGGAACGTGGAATTTGGACTCTCCCCCCCCCCCCCAAAATACCACCCAGCTCCATCAGTCTTGGAATATGAGTTGGACAAGCCGAGGATGTCATTCAATCTAAGTCTCTTTCCTGCATCTCTACAAAAAACAGCCCTTGGTCCAGAAACATGAGGACTAGAAACTTCTTTGGTTTTTAAAGGAAGGGCCACTAAATCTCTGTGGGTTGAGCCCCTATTTTGTTATCTGAAGGGTCCCAGATTCCACCCCCAGCATCTCCAGGCAGGGCTGGGTGGAAGAGGACCTCTTCCTGGCACCAAACATCCCACAGCCAATTTTGTCCGTTTTTTGTGGAGCGAAAGCTGATAGGTCTGTGGATGCAAGCTGAAAGTGCAGCCCAGCGACTATACACTGCGCATGTTGGAACTGGGGAAAGGCCACATAAATATCTTATATTTGAATATCCATGTGAGTTGGACATGCAAGGAGAACAGAATCCACAAACTATGTAGTTCAGAGGCATTTATTTATGTATTTATTTATGTGCTGCCTTTCTCCAAAACTGAACACAAAGTGGTCCATAAAAGATGCATTTAAAAAAAAATATCAGCTTTTGGAAGTGAGAAAGCATCAGTCACCAGAGAGATGATAATAATAATAATAATAATACTTTATTTATACCCCGCCTTTGGCCGAAGGTGTCAGGGCGGCTTACAAGTTAAAAAATACATCCATACAATCAATAACAAAATAACCCCCCTTAAAAATGGATTAAATCATTATACAGATTAAAATCTCAACTACAGTAAAACAATAGATATCAACATGGGCAGACAGCAACAACTGCAAACATCCCGAAAGAAACTATCTGGTGGCTTGGACACCGGAGACTGCAGAACACAAAGCACAGAAAGAAAATGGAGACTTAGGCCTTTGCAGACTGCCAGAAATAGTGCACATTAAATTGAGGCAGTGCCCTGGCTCAGTGCTAGGGAGTCATGGGAATTGTATTTTTTTCTGAGACATTGAGCCTTCTCTGTCATAGAGCTCTGGTGCCACAATAAATTACAGTTCCCATGATTCCCTAGCACTGAGCCAGGGCAGTGCCTCAATTTAATGTGCACTATTTCTGGCAGTCTGCTTAGGCCCTTACTTTGCTGATCGGCTGAGAGAGAAAAGGGGAGACATAGTTACACAACTGGTTTGTCTCTCCTGACATTGTTCACATTCTGTGCCCACGGGCTTTGATTAATTCATCACTCCATTAATTAGCCAATCAGCTGTTCACTTAATAAATGGGCCCATTGATTGTTTAGTAAATTGGCTAAATGATTGCTTAATTAACAAGTTGTTGTTCTTGTTGTTGTTGTGTGCCTTCAAGTTGTTTCTGACTTTTCTTCCTTTGTCCTCAGCTTACTTACATCCCTGCAAGCTAAGTTCCTAAATTTAGGAATTGCCAGAGATTGTTAAGACTGCAGCTCCCAGCATGCCTCACCCTTGGAGATACTGAGCTAGGATTGATAAGACTTGCAGTCCAATGACATTGGGAGGTTTGCATGACTCTTACCCAGTTTAGGTCTTCGATACCTCAGTGAAGAAGGGAGAAGAAATGTTTATTGTCTTCTGAAACAAAAACAGATCCACAAACGCAAACTACTGGTTTTCAGTAACTTTTTTATTAGTATTATTGTAAAAAAAAACAAACCCAAAAAAGCACCATCTAGATCACTTTACAGTTGCCATTTCCATCTCTTCCCATGGCCAGCATGCAGATTTAATGACCAAAACTATGATAAAGATGCAAAGTTTCAATCATTCTTTCACTGCCTGCTCCGTTGTTTCTTCTCTGACTGGGACCCCCACAAACAACTCACTCATTGCAGCTTCACAAAGCAGAAGACAGACTGGTCCCAGTTAGTCCTTTACCATCCCATTTACTCAACTACTTGTAAAATGTCCCGGTTTCTCTCTTCCTCCCATTTTCCTCTTTCATCCCTGCTGACGTCAATTGTTGCAAACAGAGTTTAAAGTCCAAAAGTAGGGACTTTGTCTTTCCAGTAGCTTCATTAGCTTTTTCCCCCCCTTTTTCAGTAGTTCCTAAATTTAGCACATAAACTCTGATGTTTCTCTGCTTAAAATAGTTTAGTGTGCCCCTCCTCATGAATAGTTTTTCTCCTCCCGTTCCTGGTCACAACCTTTTAACCCAGTCTGACGTTGCTTGGCCACTCGCGTCCCAGTTTTAATCTGTGAAATGTTAAGAGGACTTCTCTCCATCTTTTCACAGACAATGACTCCTCGCTAAAGTGCTCAGCATCTCAGCTAAATGGCTGCTCCCTTCACTCTGTAGTTCATCCACTTCCTAATCCCTCCTTGGTGGCTTCAACACTTGTTCCTGGCCCTTGTGTGCTCCTGTCCTTTGACCTTCTTCCCTTGTTTGGACTTCCTGCGTCTGTCATTTCTGCTTCAAGACTGTCCCATCACCTCCTGAACCTGTTTGTGACAGCTCCCACATTGATCAGCCAGTACATGTGGGGAGGGAACATCTGTGCACCCCCTGGAGGCCTGTATTTGGGCACTACCAGGCAGCATATGCCCTGTATTGTTATTTTCTGCTTTCTAGCAAAACAACAAACAAGCCAGTTAAACCCAAGCCAGCACAACTTAGCTTCTAGTGGACTTCATCTTTTTCATCTACTCAGCTGAAGAGGCATCTCGATTTCATCACCACAGAGTTGTTGTTGACCTTCCCAGAAGAAAGCTTGGCATATAAAATAATAATAATAATAATCTTGCTATAAAAGATGTTGCTCTTGCTTTTTTTTTAAAAAAGAGACCTTTCAAAGAACAAAGAGTAAAGAAAGAGAAACAGACCAAAGATGCCTCTTGTATTTATGCTCAAAATTAAAAGTCAATATGACTCCCCAAGCATTCTTATCTAGTAGGTGTTGGTCCTTTGTTTACCCGAAGGGACTTTTTAGATGTCACCTACTTCCAAGCTGCAGAAAGAAACCCATCAGAGGAGGACTGGGAAGATTCTTCTAAGAACCAGAGTGCTGGGTTTCCATCAGGCCAAAAATCACACAAGCCTTCTGTCCCTCTCAGAGGATATCTCTGACTCTTTGTTTCATCCCTGGTGGCTTCTTGAATGGAGCAGACCTTGCCGGTGTGTTTGTGCATGCCAAAACTCATGCAGCAGTGCCTGCTATGTGGCAGGCAGCCTCAGCTCCGTCTTACCAGCAGCACCAACATTAAGCAGGAGAGAGAGAGAGAGAAAGACACCTGGATGTTAGACATCGCAGATGTTGTAGTGGTTGGGCTCAAATACAACCTCTCCAATGACTTCCACCACATGGTTCTTGGTGTGGTCCAGGGATGGCTTCCCTTTATGGTTCTTGGGCTCCTGTGGCAAGGGAGGGGAGGAAGGTGGGAAGAAAAACAGGGATTGAAATAAGCCCACTGTGAATCCTAAAATCACCCCACCTCAGTCCTCCCACTGCCTTTTTAGGGCTTAATCCTTTCTTGCCAGATACATACTTTGGGTGGTTTTGGGGCAAAATCTTCCCGGCAGATGTGTGCAATGATTCCAGCAGCAAGCGCATCACCAAGGACATTGGTCATTGTCCGGAGCCGGTCCCTGTGGGAGAGGGGGAGAAAGAAATGGTTAGAAACTGCTTCAGGAGATATTTAGTGTGCTATAATGTGTGCTGAGCATACCCTGCAACTGTCCGGGTTTGGTAGAGACAGTCCCAATTAATCCTCTCTCATCACACCTTTTCAGCTGCCTTTAAAATATCCTGGTTTTTTTCTCCTCCTTCCATTCTCCCCCTCTCCCAGAGAAAGGTGGGATGAAGGGGTCTTTCTCGAGTGCTTTAGTTGTGTCTATCTGCTTGGCAGGGGGCTGGAGTAGAAGTTCCTGGTGGCCCCTTCCAACTGCAAGACTTTCAGATTCTCTGATTCTGTGTGATATCCACACAGACTACTCCTGAACATGCGAACACAAGGAAGAAGGGAAGGCGAGTGACTCACAAGGCCCAGTCAATGGCAATAATCAGGGTGATGTCTTCCGTAGGGAGGCCAACCGACGTCAACACGATGACCATGGTGACAAGGCCAGACTGGGGTATTCCAGCCGCCCCAATGCTTGCTGCCGTGGCTGTGATACTGTGGGGGGAAAAGGAAGAGACCAGAGTGATGTTCCCAAGGGGAATAGGAATTCATCCCAGCTGTCCTGATCTGGAACTGGGTATCATTCCTGGCCTCCCCAAAGTTCTTCTGGTGCTCAGAGTTCCTCTGGTGCTACAGTATAAGCTTCTTTGATGCAGCAGAGGGGACACAAAAGAGAGCCCTTTTTTCACTGATGAGATCCAGCATCCCTTCACAGCCAGGGAGAGAACTGGGTCCCCAAACTGATTCTATCCGTACTTGTTCTTTCAGCCAGCAACCCAATTCCTAGTGCTGGACGTACAGATCACCTGGACTGGGGTGCACTCAATCCCAGGCCAAGAACTTTTAATTATGTGTTTTCTATCTGTCCTAAGCTGCCTTGAGTATCCTAACTAGAACAAGGGCGGGACAGAAATAAACATACTAATATCAACAACAATATCTGCTGGGGCTGTGGAGAAGACTGCCATTAAATCAGAGGGTGGAATTACCTCTCCACCATAACACAACCACTGGCCACACAACCACAACCAGCTGGGTTTCAGACCGAGGGAGGAAAAAGAAGAGATTTACCTGATGGTTATGATCTGTCCCAAGTCCAGGTCATACTCATTGACTTGTGCGATGAATATGGCCGCTACTGCTTCGTAGAGGGCGGTTCCATCCATGTTGATGGTTGCACCAACTGGAAGAACAAAGCGGGCTATCCGTCGGTCAATCCCGTTGTTCTCAAGAAGACACTTCAGGGTGATGGGCAGGGTAGCTGAACTACAAAGGAGAAGAAAGAAAACAGGTTCTTATGACAGTTGGAAGCTGGTAAAACAAAGGATCAGAAAACGAAAGGGTATGATAAATGGGCTTCTGCTAAAAATAACGGGAAACCACCCTCTTGTATGTCTGTGTTGTGGGTTGCCTACGAGGTATGGGATATACAAGAAGAGAAGAGTATTGTTTTTTAATCTCAGCCTCATTTTAAAAGTTGCTTTTTTAAAAAAAAAGCTTTGGGAATTTCAATTTAGTTTCATAACCTTTTCTATTATGATTACATGTATTTGTTAGCTTTTTTGAATTGTACTGCCTTGATTTATTTGGATAATTGTATTGTATTAATCATGCAATTTTATATTTGTATTATTCCCTTCTTGTATTATTTCTTCCCTCGTGTGTGTGTGTGTGTGTATGTATTTAGACTTCATGCCTTTGGAAAAGCTATCTTTTTTCTTGTTTAATTTTGTGTGAAGTGCCATGTACACTGATAGTACTAGATGATGATGATGAACTGAGAAAGAGTTGCGGAGAATCTGAGAAGCAACACACCTTTACTGTATTTTGCTCAGTTCCCAATTACACAAGAGTTTGAATTCTCCATCAGACTCTTGCCTACCTGGATGATGTTGCCAGCGCGATAAGCAGAGCTTGGAGGATGCCCCGGATGAAGGAGAAAGGGTTTTTCTTAGTCAGGAGCACAAAAAGGAGAGGCAAGAAGCAAAGGCTGTGGATGGCCAACCCAGTCACAACGGTCATGGCATACAGGCCCAGTTTCTTTCCAATCACATAAGGATCTTCCATCTCCAAGATCTTCCCAGCAATCAAGAAGACGATGCCCAAAGGGAAGTACCTGGTGAACCGTAAGTTGGTTGAATACAGAGATGAGGAGTGAGGAAAATGCAGCTGCATGTGGCCCCTGAGGTTTTTTTTTTTGTCTTGAGGCTTTGAGGAGGTCCCACATCTCCCACTTTGGGAAAGGGAAATGTTTTTTAGACTTACCAGACAGCCATGGAGACAATCTTCATTACGGCTTCATTGAGGCATTGGCACACATTGACCAGCGGTGCCCCACGTTCTCCCATCTTTCCCAGAAGGAAACCTGCCATGAGAAACAGGAAGATCAAGGTCTCACTGGTAGAGAGATGGGAAGAATACACATCATTTTGCTCAAACCCCAGATAAAAAGGATTTATTGAAGTGGAGCTATCCCACTGATTCGTCACTGTTCTGGACTTTTTGTCTGGAAAATTACTTTGCACTAAAACACATGCCTTTTTTGCATAGAAAGCATGAGGGCTTCTGGGGGGAGGGGGTTGCAGAAAGACAGGTTATTCACAGATGACCACTCAAAGAACTACAGTTACATGTGAGTAACCTGTCCTTCTTTGTAGTGGTCTCTGTAAATCACACAAATGGGTTAGACTGACAAGCTTTGGTCAATGAAGGAGGGAGTGTCATGACACCAATGTAAAATGTCAAATAAAATATTTATTTTACAACAATAAAGGCACAAATTAAGATCAAGCATGAGTGCTATTTCTCTTCTTTCTGTCTTTTTATAAGCATACAGTAGAACAAACCTCAGTGTAAACCAGAAAGCAACACTGCCCTCCCAAAGGCTGCATCTCATCTTGCCCTGGTATCCAGTCTGTTGAGCATAATAAAAGTTAGTGGTTGGGACCAGACAGCAGCCCTGCATACATCCTCCAGAGTCACACCATTGAGAAAAGCAGAGGATGTTGCTGCCACCCTAGTGGAATGAGCTCAAACCCAATCTGGTGGTCTTCCCCAACAGCTCGTAACATAGATGAATAATAGCAATTACCCATTTAGAAAAATCTCTGTGAGGATACAGGGAGTCCCATCTTTGATTCCAAATAATGCACAAAGAGTCTCTGAGACTGCCTTGAACCTGAAGTCCTACGTATGTAGAACACTAGTGCTCTTCAGACATTAAGAGAGTGTAGGAGGTGCTTGGTATCAGTGGTTGGGTTTGGGGCCAGCGTGGGCATAACAATATCCTGGTTGAGATGAAACAAAGATACAACCTTAGGTAGGAAGGTGACGTCAGGATGGAGTACCACTTTGTCCATGTGGAAACAGAGATAGGGTTGATCGACATCGAGAGCACAGAATTTGCTGGGTCATCGAGCCAAAGTAATGGTGACCACAAAGGCTGTTTTCCAAGTTAGAAGCCGCAAGTCTGCTGTAGCCAGGGGCTTGAAGGGCTTGCTAGAAAGGTGAGTATCAGCTCGAATGCCAGTGTCGGTATGGAAGATGGGGGGTGGAGGTTGTTAAAACCCTTTAGGAAATTGTTGACCAGGAGTCTTGGTGAGGTGTGTTGCAAAGAGACTGATGCTGGGCATACCTCAACGATGGAATAGAGACCGTACTGTGTCAGGATGGAGCTTTCATTCGTGGCATGAGCCCAAGGACCTGTTGAGCGCATCTGTCAAGTACTTCTCCTCCCCGGGAAGATGGATGGCTTGCAGTATTATCATTCTTGGTATGCACCAGTCCCAAATGCGAAGCATGATGTCGAGAAGCTTCTGGGTCTGTGTACCTCCTTGTTTGTTGTGGTAGTACATAACGGTGGTGTTGTCCATCAGCAGAAGCACCATCTGGTACCGAAGGAGAGTCTTTTCGACTGCCAGCATCTCAAGAGCGTGGATGTGCAATGATTTTTTTCTGAGGGGACCACTTCTCTTTGACCGTGAGGTCTGCAGTGTGAGCTCTCCATCTATACATTGAGGCCTCTGTGGTTAGAATGATTTGAGGCTGTGGGGGAAGGAATGGCATCCCCACATAAATGTTCTCAGGATCAAGCCACTAGTGTAGAGTCTCCGCCACCAGCCTCAGTACTGTAAGCCATTTTTGAGGGGAATCTGACATTGGGTCAAAGATGGGGAGAACCTAGGCTTGTCATCTGTCAAACCTGTCATCTGGTAGATAATGGTGGCCTTTCCGAGTCTAGCATGGAAAATGGGTGAATCCCTGTCTCCTTCTCCTCCTGACGTTTGCTCTTAGAGGCATGTTTAGACTTTGATTCATGGTCCGAGCCTCGATCCCGGTTGAACTTGTCCTTTGATGACTTCGAAGTCTTTTCCTTAGGTGGAGGAGACCACTTACGGGAAGAGGTTTCCTTAAGTGGAAGAGACTGCTTCCGAGAAGAAGATGCCTCAGAGGGCTCTAAAGCCTGGTGATACAAGGCTGCCTTGAGGCAGGTGTTTCGTTTTTTTTGGGCCTGCGGAGTTAAGGCTTTACAAAGAGGGCAAGCAGAGACATTGTGCCTTTCTCCAAGGCACAACAGGCAAGTGTTGTGAGGATGCTGTCCAGGGATCTTGCCACCACAATTTACACACTGCTTAAAGGAAGAGGGGCAAGACACCATTAGAGAGCGGAATGGCTCTGTGAGGGAACCAAAGAAAACTTGAAGATCCAAATAAAGGGAAAAGCCACATAACAATCCAAGGTCAAAACCAAAAAAAACCCAACAAACCCAATCTTAATTCCAAAAGAGTAGTCAAAAACAGTTCGAGTTTAGCAACAAGTTTAGAAAGCCGAATGCGATTCCAATAGCATAGTTCCTTCAAGCTGCTTACGCAACAGACAAAAGGCATTGAGAAAGAGCGAGAACGCTAGGGGCTTATATAGGGATAGATGGGGCTACCAACAAAAAGTCTTCCCTAGCGATTCTAGAAGGTTCCAAAGCTAGCTATGCAGGCACAGAATAACCCATTTGTATGATTAACAGAGACCACGATGAAGAAAAATAATTTTCTCTCCACAAAGCATTGTTTTGTGAAAAATGAGTGGTTTGCTGGAAACAAATGTTGTTTTTATGGAGATAATCAATACCAAATCAAGTATTTCACAAAACATGAACTATCTTCATGAAGACACATCCTAAAACAATCTCTGTTATTAATGTTAAAGTGATTCCCATATCCCTGATGCACATAATTCCCAGATTTGATGCTACTATCTATAGTGGGTGGATGGAGGTGTCACATACCAATTGTGGCTGAGAAGATAACGATTCCCAAGACGTTCATTTCATTAGTGCTTCCAGGGAGAGTCTGGTAAGTCATTTCTGGAGATGGTGTAATCTCAAGGAGCACTGGCCGCTGGATTCTTGGATTTTCAGCATCTGGCATGAGGTAAATGAAACTCAGAGACTTCCTTGGGTCCCCCGAGGACTTCGCCACAGGTACAAGGACTGTTCGGTACTAGAAGCAAAGCAGAAACTTGTAACAGACAGGAAGAAGACAACTAAGCCTCAGCTAAAACAAGGTTTCTCACAATTTTAACCCTAGTGTCCACTAAGATGGGGGCTTGTAACTTTTGGCTTGATTCTAGCTCCCATGTCAGTGTTTGTGTGTGTGTGCATGTGTGTGTGAAAGAGAGAGACATTGCCTTCAGTGTTCAGACTAAAATCCAGATCATATGCACCACTTTCACTGACATGGGAGGCATCAGTTGGGCAGGGCCATACCCCTGTGTGCAACTGGCCCACTCCTGGATAGAAGTTTGCATGGGATGCTCACCTGCTGGAATGAGGCCTCAATGAGATTGGAGGGGAACATGTTTCTGTAGGAGAGAAGATGAAACACAATTGAGAAATCTGCAAAGAAGTGTTTGGAAACTTCCTTCAGGCATCTACATTTTTTCAGCATATAAATAATTAGATTATTAAAAATAACAACCCAATGGCAGGGAGTGCTGGCCTTCCAGATGGCTTCCAGAAACCACAAATAGAGTGGTCAAAGAGTTTATGGGAGTTGTAGTCCAGCAACATCCAGTCACTCCAGGTTGAGAAGCAACTGGAGGATATCTCAACTTGATCCCTTGCCTGAGGAGCAGGGGACGGTGGATTGCAACTCCAGATGCTGTGGGCCTATGACTCTACTTTGTCAAGAGGTTAGATGGATGGCCACCTCCTGACAGGTGTGAGAGCCATGAAATTCCTTGATCAGCAGAGGGTTAGATTGGGTGATCCTTGGGGTTCCTTCCAACTTTACCATCCTATGATTCTACAATTCTGTCTCAGAGTGTTGAGGGCTCTTCTTCCCTGGATGTTTCCAAGTAAGGCAACTAAGGAGGGCAACTAAAATGGTGAAGGGTCTGGAAACCAAGCCCTATGAGGAACGACTTAGGGAGCTGGGAATGTTTAGCCTGGAGAAGAGAAGGTTAAGAGGTGATATGATAGCCTTGTTTAAATATTTGAAGGGATGCCATATTGAGGAGGGAACAAGCTTGTTTTCTGCTGCTCGAGAGACTAGGACCCGAAACAATGGATGTAAACTCCAGGAAGAGATTCCACCTTAACAACAGTGGAACACACTCCATTGGAGTGTGGTGGAGTCTCCTTCCTTGGAGGTCTTTAAGCAGAGGCTGGATGGCCATCTGTCAGGGATGCTTTAATTGGGAGTTCCTGAATGGCAGGGGGTTGGACTGTATGGCCCTTGTGGTCTCTTCCAACTCTATAATTCTATGATTCTATAATTCTAAGTAGATGCTTTAGTGGTGGATTCCTATACTGGTAAGAATTACACTAAATGGCCCTTGAGAGCAATTTCTACTCTATGCGTAAAGCAGACAAGAGAAGTCTGGTGCTTGCATGTGCATGCATATGATCAGTACCTGATGAGGTCCAGTAAAGCGTCTGCAGAACTGAGCACCATTTTGCCGATTGAGTAATACTCCTTCTGGGCTGCTGCTCCAGGATGGATGGTGACCACCAGGACGATTCCTGTCGTCACAGCCAGGAAAGTTGTCCAGAGGTAATAGGTGATGGTGATGATACCCATCTTTCCACACACTTTGGAGTCCATGGTGGCCAAGCCAGACATGAGGCTGACCGAGAAGATCAGGAGGGGGAAGAGAAAGAATGAGAAACATACACTCGTCCCTTTCCATTCGCAAACTTGGAGTACGCAGTCTTGCTCCTTCATGGATGGCAAGTGGGGAGGGACAAAATGGTGCATGTGCCTGAGGCCTGCATACAGCGCAGCATGCAAGACCATGCACCCATTTTAACCAATGAGTTTTGAATATTTGCAGGTTTTCTGATTCATGGGGGGGGGGGTGACCAGAATAAATCCCCCATGAATCAGAAGGGACAACTGTACATACATATATATATATATATATACACACACGCACACAATGAGAGGAATGATTATGAAGCTCAGGATGCTCATATCATTATGTCACAAAATCTGCTGAGATGTATTGAACTGCTCTTCCTTTTTGTAATGAGGGAATTTCTTCTCCCTGTCCTACACCCATTATTCCTGCCTCAGGTACCAACTTTTTTGTTCAATGTTAACAAAGTATACTTCTAAAAATGATCATGATGATGAGAACGATTTCTTTCCTCAAGCCCAGTTTCACACTGAACTTGTCTTTCCACTATTATCCTCTGTGAGCCACCTGAGTTACTAAACCAGTGCAATGCCTCAATCGAAAGGCAGCTTTGGGAGATGAGATTGGTGACGCATGACCTTGGCTGCCACGCCTTTTAATCCCTGGCCCTTTGCAAGCTCTAAGCTGCAGCAGCACACTCAGCTCCATGTGATGGATCGCCTTAGCAGGGGCAGGAGAAACTGAGTGTAGACAAAGAACTCCCAGGTGGTAACAGCTGTTTGACCCTGGAAAAAACACTGTTGGAAGGTGGTGGGAGGTTTTTAAACAGAAGTTGGGTGGTCTGCCACTCAAGGATGCTGTAGCTGTGGACTTCCTGCCAGGGGTAGAATAGATAATCCTTGGTAGGACTTTCCAACCAGTATGTATTTCTATGAAAGATTCTACAGTCTACGCATCAGAAAACACTAAGCTAAATGGATCAAGGCTCTGACTCAAAAGAGAGCTGCCTAATTTGTTTAGATCGTGGTTGGGGAAGCAACGGCCTACCACTCCCATCAGTCCCAACCATCCTACCTGGGCAATGGCAGCCATAGCCCAACAATACTTGTAGGGGCGTAACTGGCCTGCCAGTGGATTTATACAGTATGACACTCAGCACATTAGGAAGACTTCACCCAGCTGGAAAAACTTTTTCATAAATCTCATTCTAATTTCTTTTTTCTTTTTTACATAAAAACAACAATTCCTGCTTATATATATCAGGGGTAGGCAACCTTTCCCCTTTAAGGGCTGAGGGACTTCAGCTCCCAGAAGCCTCAGCCATGTTGGCCAATAGTCCCATGTTGGCCAATAGCTCCTGGGATTCTGGGAGTTGAAGTCCCTCGGCTCTTAAAGGGGAAAGGTTGCCTACCCCTGATATATATATAGAGAGAGGGGGGGAGAGAGAGAGAGAGAGAAAGGAACGAACAAGAGGAAGAATTAGCAAGGCATGGGAGAGTCCAAAGTTCTCTTCCCTAGGATTGGCACGCACTTTACTGTAATCACATAGCTTATTGTCATTGTCGTCATCATCATCATCATCATCATCTTTAAATCCCACCTTATTCCCCTAGTTTGGGCCTCAGGGAAGCTCTCAGCAGTTAAAATAAACATAGGGCTTATTCAGACTGACTGGAAAGTTCAGATTTTCTTCCTGTTTGTTTTGATTTTATACTGGGTTAAAATAAATCAACCTGGGGAGCAGATATGAAAAGTCTCTGATTGTACAGGGAGCTGACAAAAAATGTTTCAGGATTAACAAAATGTGCATGGAGATGCATTCAGGCTGAGAAGGCCTTGTCTCTTGTGAAGCTAGTGGGATTTCTAAAAAAACCCACCCTTGTTAATGGTTATATTGAAGATAGTAAATATCTCTTTCCCAATGCAGGATTCATGGGAGATGCAGTAAGAGAGCTGAACTGCAGTCCCAGAAGAGTAAATCCAGAGAGGTAAACCTCTCACAGTCTCCCTGCTGTTCTTACCTGGAGGTGATCAATGGCAAAATTAGCATCTTCAGCATCCTCATCAAAAGCTCTCCTGGGAAAGAGAAGTACTGTTTCTCCTGCAGAGAAAGAAGGAAAAAAGCAAAAGTAAATATCTTTGATGATGATCCACATCACTACAAACATGGCTGGGACCCTGTGATTCCATGATATGGGGTCGAGAGTAAATACTTTAATAAACAGACCGGGGTTCAAATTCCCACTCAGTCATGGAAACCCATTGGGTGTCCTTGAGCAAGTCACACTCTGAACAGCCCTTCTGAACAGATCTTGCCAAGAAAACAAAGGAAAAAAGTATGTTTTCCCATAAGATTCTACATATTCACTCGCCATCGTTAAGTAACTGGCTTAAGCTTTTGAGCTCTCTCATCCTGTGTGATGCCAAGGACTGATGCTGAAGCAACATCTCTTTCTAAACCCCACCAGAGATGACATGAGGCCATGAGAGCGGCTGATGCAGTCAAGGAAAACGCGCTTGGCCCAGGGCCCAATTCATTCTGGCTCCATTCAGATGCCCAAAGGCCGCCCTGGTTCCTCTGCACTGGCACTGAGATATGCAGGGGGTGAGGAGGAGGGAAAAGGAAGACTCCAAACCTGACCCCAAGTGTATTTGGTCAGAAATGAGACACACACAGAAATAAACACATGGGAATATCAAAGGTGGGCCGTTTCTGGCCCACTGCATGTGGCCAAATTGTAATTCCTATTATCCCTCCCTCTTGACTGTGCTGGCTAAGGATGATGGAGACTGAGGTCTCAAAACATTTGGAGTCCTACTCAGGGCTAATATGACTAATCTGCCCCACTTACCACTTTCCAAATTTAATTATTTTTCTTCCCAGAAAATGAAGTGAGCAAAAAGCAAGCCTCTGAATGCCATGTGAAATGTAATTCCTGAACATACGCAGAATACCTTCTCTGGATCACATAGTTCTCCCACTATGCTGGGGAGAGAGGATGTGAAGGGCTCAAGGATGCACCACTTCCAAACCATGTTTCATGGTAGAAATAATATAATTTGAAACCCCATACAACTTCCACGGCTCCATCCTAGAGAATGCTGGGATTCATAGTTTTGTGAGGCACCAGCACTCTTAGGCAGAGAAGGCTAAAGACCTTGCAAAACTATAAATTCCAGGAGTCCATAGGATGGAGCTACAGCACTTTGGAGAGATTTGTAGCCCTGGGTTCTACTTACCAGATTAGACAACTGCAACCTCCTCAGCAAAAAGCCCACAATGCAGCCAGTCACTATGGAGAGCAAGGAGAGGATCAAAAGCCCATTCTTGGTCCAAAAAACCTGGATTCCCTTCCGGATCCCTGCGATGGTGATGGTAAAAGGGCTCAGCAAGGCTTTCTTCAGCCGTTCCCACATGGCGCTGTCCCAAATCCCCTTGTCCAAACCTCTCCTCCCGGAACAGAGAGTGACGCGGTGGCAAGGCCAGGATCCCCAATTCCTGGAGTCCGTGGGACATCATTGGGGTGCCTTCTGTCCTAAAGGAGTCATACTTCTTGCAGGACTGGATGGAGACCAAAGGAACAAGGAGGGGAACGGGGGGAAGTCTATTTTTCTTGCCGCTTGATAATCTCAGTGGAAGATCAGTCCAGGTTGCCTTTGCCACCTTGAGCCCCTTTCAGCTTAATGGAAAGTGACGTCTTCGAGGGATGCGCTAATCTGAGACTTAACTTTAGAGAAAGAGCAATGAGAGGATGCTGCCATAAGTCTGTTACTACAGTAAAAACAAAGGTCTTAGTCTTAAGAAATTGACTGTGCAAGCTGTCAAATAGAGACAGAGACAGAGGGGAGAGAGAGAGAGAGAGAGAGAGAAAGCACTCTGCACATGTTTAGAAGCAACCTCCAGAATGGCTTCCCATTCTTAAGTGGTGTCAGGATACGATGCAAGTCATAGTTACAGTTCTTGATATGCAAAAAAAAAAAAAAAAGCACCTCTATACTTTTGGACTGCTCCTTCCTCCGCTGTTTTCAAATGTCCCCCCCCCCCACCAAAGCTTTTGGAATTTCAGTTTGCTTATAAATTATTGAATCACTATTGAAGAGAGCCAGGAAGTGAAGCAGAATTGCCATCCTTTGGGAGAGAGGCAGAGGTGCCTTAGGAGGCATTTCTTTCAAGCCTTCAACAAAACATCAGTTTCTGCTGCAGTAGCCATGAACAGAAGGGCAGTCTGAGGGTGCATCCGCACTGCAGAAATAATGCAGTTTAACACCCCGCCATGGCTCCATCTCTATGGAAACCTGGGATCTGTAGTACTCTTTCGGCAGAGAAGGCTAAAGACCTTTGTGAAACTACAACTCCCAGGGATTGAGCTGCAGCAGTGGTGTCATAAACTGCATTATCCCTACAGTGCAGACGCCCATAGCCAGCATCTTTGCTCGTGGCGACGGCTAATTCAGTCTGTTTCTGGAATTTTATATTTATATCTGTGTGATTTTAGGATTTGTATTAGGCTCCTTAGCTATAGACAGAGACATAAAAACACAGAATGTCCTTATATGGACTTGAAGGGAAGGGGAGCCCAGACAGGTCACGTGCCTGGCTGAGGGGGCGGGGCTCGGGGCTTTGATTGACATATGGCGCTGGGCAGGCGCACTGGAAGCCAAGATGGCGGCGGCTGAGGCCAGCGTCGCTGAGGCGACCGCGGCGCCAACAGAGGAAGAGCCCGAGGCTCCGGCAGCAACGCCGGCAACGGCAACGGCAACGCCGGCAGCGACGACGGCGGCTCCTGCCCGGCCGGCTCGGCTGCCGCTGGCTCGGGTGAAGGCGCTGGTGAAGGCCGACCCAGACGTCACTCTGGCCAGCCAAGAGGCCGTCTTCGTCTTGGCGCGCGCCGCGGTGAGCAGGAGGGGGGCTGCTGCGCTTGCGCAGAGGGGCACGTGCTTTTGGCCGACCAACCAGAGCCCGCAATTTCTCCCAAGGAGCGGAGGGGGGAAAAGAATGAGTCGGTACAGACGAGGGCGGCGGTGGGCGTGGCCGCCGCGCGCGCTTTTTCAAGCTGACCAATCAGGTCGCTGAATTGACGGCGGCTAGAGAAAAAAAATAATCAATGGAAGCGGGCGGGGCTTCAAGAAATATTAGGAGGGGAATGGGCTTTTAGCCAATCAGAAATGACTGTAGACGAGGCCAGGAGGAGTTGCGGTTTAGAAGTGCGAGAGGCGCCTTCGGCCAGCAGGGGGCGCGCACGCTCTTTGAGGCTAATCCTTGAAGGAGGCTTGGAAAAGTTACTTTTTTTAACTGAATGTCCCAGAAGTCCCCAGGCACCATGTCCAATGCTAGTCCCAGATGTAACTTATATTAATGAGATCTGTTTTGCAAGCTCATCATGATTTCACCAGAATCATTAACAGCACAATTATTATTATTATTAATAATAATAATTAATAACACATATTTAGATGAGCCTAAAAAAATACATTTGGAGAAGTAACTAATAATTATGTCAGATCCACCATCACCAAAAAAAAAAAGCAAAATAATGGTAAAATTAAGAATTGCATGCATAATGACGTATCTCAAATAGCATTCATATAATTTTTGAAAGCTTTTTAAATCAGTTTTCCTGATCAGAGATTTTGATTTGCTTGTTTGTTATGAGTTCTGATCTGCTTTAAACGGCTTAAATGGATCCCGTAATACAGGGTTGGACATAAATATTTAAGCGAAATAAACCTCTGAAACCGTTGACGGCGCGTTGCGATTGGGAATCTTCACTATTGGCCATGGAGGGTAGTGGTTAGAGCGCTGGGCCGGGGATTTTAAATGCCAAATTCGCTGCTCTCAGCGTCTCTGTCCGCCTGGCCTGCCTCACAGGGCTGTTGTTGGGAGGGAGGGAGGAACTGTCTGGCCCAAAACACACTGCAGAAATAATCCAGTCTGAATCCGCTTTAAGTGCCCTGCCTCAGTGGTAGGGAAGCCTGGGAACTAGTTTATTGTGGCCCAAGAGCTCTCTGACAGAGGAGGCTCAATGCCTCACAAAGCTACAGTTCCCAGAATTCCTTAGCACTGAGCCAGGGCAGTTAAAGTGGTCTCAAACTGGATTGTTTCTGCCATGTGTTTTGGACCTCTGATACGGTTTCTGCTTCTGCCTGGCTGTGCCGACGGCGGTGGGTGGCTGTTGGCCTCCATGTCAGTTGGGCTCTGAATCCGCTCCCAGGTTTTTATCCTTCGTGGCTGGTGGAAACGTGGGATGGATTGGGATTCCACTGACGCAGGAGCCCTTTCTCTTCCCAGGAGCTGTTTGTGGAAACCATCGCCAAGGATGCCTTCGTCTACGCCCAGCAAGGGAAGAGGAAGACTCTCCAGAGGAAGGACTTGGGTAAGGGAGCCGGGAACGGCCGCGTCCTCTGGGACGCTTTCACGCCAAAAGCACGCAGTCGGTCCTCCGTATCCATGGATTCTTTATACACAGAGTCAACCACCCACGGTTTGAAAATGTTTTATATCTAATCAAGCAAGCCTTGATTTTGCCATTTTATATAAAGGACTCCGTTATATATAAAAGGATTTGAGTAATCCACGGGAGGAACCACACCCCAGCAGATAACAAGGGCTAACTGTACCTTGGTTAAAACAAAGCCTCTGGTATGTTCCTGGGCATGACTCCTTGGGACAGAAACTATGGTACCAGAGGCAGGAATAAATAACATGGGAAGGATAGGGATAGGGCCCTGTCTCACAGAAGAAAGAAGGTTTCCGAAAACCTTTCACTCAGTCATTTTGGACTTGTGAAATGAAACAACCAGGTCAGGTAAACCTTGCAGAAGTAAAGCAAAAATATCTGGAGATTACCTGAAGGTGTCTTCGAAAACGGTCCCAGGGAATGACCGGCTTCCACAAACAGCTAAAAACACATAAAGGTTGAGATTAAAACAGTATTAAACTAACAGAATTCAAGCCATTTAAAATCTTCTTGTTGTATGCCTTCAGGTCATTTTTGACTTACTGTGACCTGAAGGCAAATGTATCATGTTTGTTTTTGGAGTTTTGTTTGTTTGTTTGTTTGTTTGTTTGTTTGTTTTGCAATTGGTTCAGAATGGGATTGGCTTTGTCTGTCTCTGAGGCTGAGAGAGTGTCACTTGCCTAAGGTCACCCAGTGGATTTCATGGTTAAGCCCCAATCTCCAGAGTCACAGCCCCAGCTCAAACCACTACACTATGCTGACTTTAAAAACTTACTTTCAAAAGCCCTTCTCTTGTTAACAGTCAATTCCCGAGGGCTTGCTGGAATTGTGGGACCCTGGGATTTGCAGTTTGAGGAGGGTACTTTGAATTCTCAGTCATAGTGGAGGGCTAGCTCCACCGAACTACAAATCCCAGCATTCCATAGAATGCAACTGTGGCAGTGTGGAACCACAGCACCATAATAATAATAATAATAATAATAATAATAATAATAATAATAATAATAATAATACTTTATTTATACCCCGCCTTAACTGTGTGATGTAGAAGGCATTATTGCTGAATAAGGCAGAGTAAGGCATTATTATATGCTCTCTATAGCCAGCCCCAGTCAGCATTCTGGCCCCAGCATTTTGAACCCGCTGCAGTTTCCAAAGTCAGCCCCATGAACAGCGCATTACAGTAATTCAGCTGGGATGTAACTAAGTCATTGTGGGTCACTGTAACAGTTGTGGGAAACTTTAGTGAGGTTTCTGAGTTTCTTTGATTCCCCCTGCACCGCAATATCCTTTTTTAATTTCCTTTATTTTATCTGTCTGCTTCCTCCCCGTCACAGACAACGCCATTGAAGCGATAGATGAGTTTGCGTTTCTGGAAGGTAAGCTGCCCCTTTGGGTTGTCCTTACTCTGTTGCAGAAAACAATGAGCCATTTCTACCTTAATGTTTGAACTCTGGATTAGTTTAAAGGGAGGCTCCCTTGATAGGCAGCAGAGTTAAACCAGCAAATCTACGCCCAGGGCAAAGTGAACTTGGAGTTGGGAGCAAAAGGGGAGGACGGGGCCATTCAAAAAACCCCAAAGGAGTAACTGCAAATGGACTTCCAGCCAAAAAAAGCACTGCCCCACATCCTAGAAATCTGCCATTGCAGCTGAAGGACCTCTGCCTATGACACAAGAGCAGGAAAGATTGCCCTGGCCTCGGCTTGGTCTCCCCTCTGCATTTCCGCTTCTAGTCGGCCATGGCAGGAGATCATTATTATGATTATTACCCCACCTTTCCCCCCAAATTGGGACCCAAGGCAGCATAAAAAGTTTAAACAAGTGCAGATAGAAGGGGAGGCACTCAGATAAGTCACCGCATGCCTTGTAGTCCAACATGGGGGTAACAGTCTTCTTGGGACTCCTAGCCTGCTCTCTGCGTGGGCCCAGACCTGAAATAAACAAAGAGTTGTGCCAAAATGGTTTTAGGTACCCTGGACTGAACGGAGAGAAGAAGAGGCACCTGGGAAGGAGGAGCCCGAGCTGGACCTTGAGGCATGCATGTGGCTCCCGCCTGAGGCACAAGGCTCCTCCAAGCAGATGAAGCTCCTGGCCATGGGGCCGCCTCCAATGGACCTGAAATGTGGGGTTTGTTCTGTATATAAGATACCCCAGATTGTGTTGTACATATGATGACCACAGTGGTTTGTTTACACCTGTACGTTGCTAATTCTTTACCCTAAATACATATATTTTTGTCTCTACTCAATCTCTGGTTGGTGTTTTTTCTATGCTGCCTTTTGCCACACGGGTCTCTATGTGTGTCTGTCTACAAGTTGCCTGTCGACTTATGAATTTCAAAGGCTTTTCTTAGGCAAGGAATACTCAGAGGTGGTTTTGCCAGTTCCTTCCTCTGAAATAGAGCCTCCAGCATCTAGTGTTTGTTGGCTGTCTCCCATCCAAGGACTAACCAGGGTGTTCAAGTGGGCAATAGGGAATATGTGGGCCTTCAAATGCTGTTGGACTCCAACTCTCACCCTCTCCCCCGCACACACAACTGTGCTGGTTCAAGCTGATGGGAGCTGCAGTCCAGTAACATCTGGAGAGCCACACATTTCTCCCCATCTTGGGTAGGTTTCCCTGGGGAAAGGTGCTTTTTTCTGTTTCAGGTAACACAGTCTGGCGCTGTTTTGCATTCCAGCCCCCACTGGCTCTGCTATCACAATGATGGGATTTAGAGTCCTGCAACATCTGAAGGACCAGGGTTCCCTTGCCCCTACTATAACAGTTTAACTCCCAACTGTTTAAATTAGGTCCAGGAATGGACTAGCACCAAGCATGACCAAATTCAACAGGAGTTACTTGGAATTAAGTTTGCATAGGGTTACTGTGTTTAGAAAATCGGCCTCTCTCTTCTTCTGCTTTTCAGTTTTCCTTTTTATCTCTCTTTGTCTCTTTCTCCCTTTCCTTCTCTCTCTCTGTACTGGTGACCAAAGGGGCAATTTTTAACCTTTACAAAAGTATTCGGTCTGCTGAGGAGCTTACTGGGTTCTTCTGGGAAGAAAGGTAGGACATAACTGAAATTCTTTTTAAAATTAGGAAGTGATAGAAAGGGAATGAAAGGAGAAGTCAACCTCTTAAATCTTCAACCTTAAGAGTGGCTTTTTGTGTTCAAAAGCCCTCTAATCCCCTTTGAAATGAGCCACTTCAAAGGAGCGTCCTGGAGGGATTGGGGAACTTAAATGAGGCTCCCTGGCCCCACAGCAAACACCTCCTGGGGCGAAGCAGACCCCCGGGCTCCCAGCAAAGCCTTTGAAGTTCGGGATGGCTCCTTACCTCCAGACGCACCTCCATCCCAGCTCAGGTGTCTCCAAACAGGGTGGCGTCTCCGGTTATCAGTCTTCAGTGACAAACCATCAAAAGACCATCCATGGAATCTACTTGAGGCCATATAAATATCCCTGGCTGAGATCTCTGGCTGCTGAGAACCTCCATGGCTTTCCAAAGGATGCTGCTGCTCCTTCCTTGGCTCCTCTGTCTCTCTGGCACCCTGGGTAAGTCCAGTTTCGTTTTTTCTCCCCTCTTTCTCTGTTTCTCTGAGCTGAACCTGGAGAAGAGAAGACCAAGCAAGAGGTGAGATGGCAACCCCTTTAAATCTCCAAAGGGAGAAGAAGGAACAGACTTCTTTGCTGCTGCTCCGGAGACTCAGATATGAACCAACGAATTCAAATTGCAAGAAAAGAAATTCCATCTAAACATTAAGAGGAGTTTTGTTACTGTAAGAGCCGTCTGACAGTGGCATGGGCTGCTTCGGAGGGTGATGGCTTCTCTTTCTTGGGAGGCCTTTAAACAGAGGTTGGAGGGGCATCTTTCTGGAATGGTTTATTTGTGACTGCCTGGACAAAGATGCCTGTTGTGTTAACTCTATGATTCTGTTAGCATCCAGATTGGCAATCCCACCACATGGGTGCGTGCCGCTGGCGCATGGGATTTGGTGGCCAGTTTCACCAGTGGGAGGAGCACAACCTGCGGCCCTGTGGAGAGTTCATTAGACTCTGGTTCCCATCAGCCCTGTCTCCCACTTTCCCCTAAATGTCAGGTTTTTGTCAAGGGAAAGCTATTTTTGACAAGGAAAAGGTCAGGGAAAAGACAAGCCAAGGCTCACTTTCAATCTCAAATCAGCTGGGGAGGCGGGGATGATGGGGGTGGGGGTCCTGCGGTGGCCCTTGGGGGTTGATCCCTTCCAGCAAAAAGTAGATTCCATGAAATCACTTCCCAGAAGGGAATTAAAAAGAGCTCTTACCTTAGAAAATGTAAGCATGCCTATAATTTGACATGGCAATATAAGCCTAGGGAAAAGTTGCCATGTTTTTCCCTTCCATGAGGCCCCCATGCTTTGAAAGAGCTTTAACCATAGGCAGAAATACCAGAACAGAAACAAATTTAAATTTCCTGGGAAACTCCTTCCAGGAGGCAAAAGAGGGAATGCCTTTGGGCTGGGAGCATTAGGGGCCGGCCACATGGAGGGTCTGACCTGTTGGACCCATGACCCCTTGAATCCTGGAGACGCAGGAGCCCTCCAGGGAGAGAAGAAGTGGCAACCCCAGCTCAACAGCTGATCTATGGAAAGAATTCCTGGTACAGAGGCAAGGACTGCAACTCCCATGAGCCTTGGCCAGCACAGCCAGTGGTGAGGAGTGATGGGAAATGCAGTCCAACAACACCTGGAAGGCCACAGGATTCCCACACACATTCTTCTAGCTTCTCAAAGGTGTTTGCAATTTGTCTTCCATCTTTGAGAGGCAGCTTGATGCAGTGGTCAGAAAGTGTGACCCCCCCTACCCAGGGCTATTTCCATGGTCCTTGACCCTAGATTTCCCTTCCCCCCCCCAGCCAAAACAAGGGTAAATTGCCCCGTATGTCCACACTGCACAGTTATAGCAGTTTGATACCACTTTTGACAGCCATCTCTCTATCCTATGGAATCCTGGGGTTTGTAGTTAGAAATACTTAAGACTTCTTTGCCAGGAAAGCATATTGCTATTTTTCAGGGGAGTGGACCAAAGAATTGTAAGTGATTCTCCAAATGATAAATCCCACAATTCTGTAGGATAGAGGCAAGACTACTGAAGTGGCATGAAACTGCTATAAATGTACAGTGCGGATCTCATCCGTCCTTCCGCTTTCCAACATTAAAAAGACCTAGTACTGTTTCCTATCCCTATGTTGGAACATTAGAGCACTGAGTTCAAAACCCTCCACTCAGACGTGAAGCTGATTGGTTGATCTTGAGCCCTTCCCTTGCCTAATGACCTACCTTGCAAGGTTGTTGTGCAGATGAAAAAGCTGGGAGCCAGGGAACTATATTTTTCATCTCCAGCTCTTTCACTTCTTTCTTGCTTTGATAAATTCCTTGAGCCAGTCTTAAGTTTGGCTGACCCTCTGATCCATGACTCCAGGTTCGGGATCCGCCAACCTGCCGCCCGAAGGAGGTAATCCTTTTGCCAAGCTGGGATGTTGTAAACGCCAGACGCGGTACGTTTACGTCGGACATGGTGAGTGGAGAGCAAAGCCAGGTCTCTTCTCTTTTCCCTTGTTGCTCCATCTGTTGCACCTATCAGAAAAACATTCAGTGGTGGATTTCCAGCAACATCTGGGGGTTGGACTATATGGCCTTCAGGGGTGCCTTCCAAGTTGACGACAATTATTTGTTTTAAAAATTTGTATCTCATCTCTCTGCATTAAAAGAAAATGAAGCAGAAATTTAAAAAAAAACTCTAAAGGAGAGAAATAAAAAAAATCCCCCATTTCATTTATCAGCTACACTCAAAAGTAGAAAATATGTAAATAAATCAAAATAACACAGACAAGGCCCAATCCCACATATTGTCAGTTGAATGTTTAATTTCCTAGTTATTATTCCTATTCTTATTTTCAAATATCACCATCACCCTAATTTTTACCAACAATTTTTTACCCCAAACTTGGCACTCAAGGTAACTTATAAACTACAATAAATACAATATAGTTAAAACATATGAAAGGTGAATATTGAAATAAATGCCATTTTCCAATGGATTGATTGTCTGGTGATCATGTCACGGTTTTTGCTTCCACATTTGCATTGCAGGCACAGGAAATTAAGAATCAGGTGCAAATTTGCAGCACTTAGAGGGTGATTTAAAAAGCTGTTATCTCCATTCCAGAGGTGCTAAAAACTTCAACAGAGGATGTGGCTGTGAAAGCCTGCCATTTGTCCAGACTCTGAGCTTGGAAAAGTTCCTTTTCCTGTAACTCTCTGCATCCCCCAACCTAGCAGGGTTCAGAAAAAAAATCCTCTTTTGCTGTGGGTGTTTTAGACTAGACTAGCTGGAGGATACTGGGAGCTGTAGTCCATAAACAAAAAGAACTTTTCCAAAGGATGGCATTCGCTCCAAGGCTAGGTAGCAGGAATGGGTTTGGGAACCAGCAAAGGTTGAGAGCCCATTTGGGATGTCAGAGAAGATTTTCAGGGCTTTCCCAGAGGTACCCTTTTCCCTGGGTTGGACTACAACTCCCATGCTCCCCAGACAGCAGGACTCTCATCCAGGGAATCGGCAGAGCATTTACAGCATTAAGTCAGCATGTAACGTACTGGTTTGAGTGTTGGACTATGACTCTAGAGACCAGGGTTCAATTCCCTAACCAGTCATGGAAACTCACTGGAGGACCTTGGGCAAGTCACATTCTCTCAGCCTCAGGGGAAGGCAAATAGAACCCCCCCCTTATTCTGACTTATAGTGACCCTATCATGGAGTTTTTTGGGACTGAGAGAATGTGACTCACCAGTGGTCAACCAGTGGGTTTCCATGGCCAAGCAGGGATTCGAACCCTGGTCTCCAGAGTCATAGATCTACGCTCAAATCACTATGCCAATCTGGCTCTCCTTTCTAATAATAGTTGATGAGGATGATTAAAGAAATTAATATTATCAACCACCACTACCATTCAGATTGGATACAATCTGAATTGCTGATGGTCCTAAATCCCATAAAACAATATCTTGATTGTTCATTTAACTGTTTGCTTTATCTCCTGCTTTTTTCCCCAATGTGAGACCCTAGGCAACTTATGGTATAAGATTTTTAAAAATATCCATGTGGTAGATTGTGAAACCAAGATAATAATTATTAAAAGTTGGTAAGAATGAAGTTCAAGAGGATGTTTTGGTCCCGTGTGTTGAAGTTTAGGGCAAAGCTTATTTAAAAATCAAGAAACATAAATGGGAACAATGTTCCTTTTGTTCTCATTGTAACAAGCAACATTTCCTACTCCTTTTTAAAGTTAATTTTTAAAGTTAATTCCATGTTTATCTTTATTCTCAACAGCAGCCCTGTGAGGTAGGCCAAGCCTTAAAACATTTCCCATGGCATTGGGTACATTTCATGCCATTTTAAAAACAAAATTATTAAGGTTTTTACCCCTAATAACACTCAGAAACAGAAGGAAAGTAAGTCACCCAAGAAGCAATGCAGTATAAAGTTTGTTTTCAGGCTGTAACAAATGACATCAAGGAATTAAACTTTTTGAGGGGAAATGCTTGCAAATAAATCCCTTCCACAAACCACTTTTAAAGGGCAAAGAAGTCACAGCAACAGATTACCCCAAATAGGTTTGCCACTTTGGAAAGCTCCTTAAAAGTTCGGGCTAAAATCCACAGCAGATCCACACTTTCTGTTGGTTTGGAAGTTGAAACCAGCCAGACAGTTTGTGTATTGGACTTTTTGCAGACAATCCTGTCTTTCCTCTCCTCTCCTCTCCTGACGGTTTTCTGAGCTGAGCGCTGGGGAAATCAAATCGGTGGTGGTCTCACACCTTGCTTTCAAGACTAAAATTGCCCGTGCAGGATACGTCCTGAATTCACTAATCACTTCCTCTGCCATGTTTCTCACGCTGAAAGGCAAACTGTTTCCCCAGATGCCACCTTTGCCGTGGTCTGGAGGAAGTTCTTTATTTCTTTGTCAAAGGGAACTGGAGAAAAATACCTTTGTGGGGTTGCTATCTATTCAAAGCAATTGGTCCCTCTCCCCAAAATCAGAATTTTTGCTTTCTAATAAAGACTTTGGTAGCACTTTGAGGTTGGACTAGCACTCTGGAGACCAAGGTTTGATTCCCGGCTCGGCCGTGAAACCCACTGGGTGATCTTGGGTGAGTCACACTCTCTCAGCCTCAGGAGAAGGCAATGGCAAAGCCCCTCTGCAGAAATGTGGCTAAGAGGAGCCCCGTGATAAGTTTGCCTTAGGGTCGCCATAAGTCGGAAAAGACTTGAAGGCACACAACAACGATTGCTAGAACAGCTGCCACTTTCTGAATGGCATTAGCCGAAGCCTGTCCAAGTTATTATGCGGCATTCCCAAAGGTCTGAAATCTTGCTGCCCCATGACATTATTTTGTATATTTCAATTTCTACTAGCAAGCACAGTAATACTAGAAATGGTGTTGGGAATTCTCTGTTATAGCTCATAGTTTAAACTCATTGTTTGATATTTGTATAACCCCTTTGGTGTGACCTATGGTATATGAACAGTTAAAACTTGAACTGACCTGAATGAAGCCTGGCACTCATCCGGAAGGGCAGTTAATCCCCCCCTTTCTCTCTGGAAAAGCCTTACAAGGAACCCTGATGTTTTCTAACCATGGATGGTTGAATCCATGGATACAAAGGGCTGGCTGTACTTAATAATAATAATAATAATAATAATAATAATAATAAATTTGCTCTGCTAAGCAACTGGGACGGCGTACAACAAGTTAAAACAACACAGAAGTAAAACACATCACTTAACTGGTTTTTAAGTACAGCACTGAGATAATTTTTAAAAACTGTCTTGGATTTACTGATTCATTACATATAGATTCATTACATGTCAACTGATGGTTCTGAAAGAAAGCTTGGTTTTTCTTCATCCTACCTCAGACCTCAAACAAATTGTCAATGGAATGGTTGGACTTTAAACCCTCCACCCCTTAAAAGGAAGTTAGATTGGTTTTGCAAAATGTAATATTTACCGTCATAGTTTGGGGATCCCAAATGAAACCTGGTCCACCGTATGAATCTGGTTTTAATCTTCCGTTTTTTAATTCGGTCAGATCTCTCTGGCAGCCCAGTGAGCGTTGATGTGGGGGTTTGCAGGACGCATTGTGGGGGGAGCCAGCACATGAAGGCCCACACTTCTGGGCTCCCAGAACTCACCAGACAATCCTCCATGCTGGACTTCATTCGAAGCAAGAGGGTAAGGAACACCTGGTTTCTTCGGAATGGACGTGCATTATGGCCTCCCTCGGAGGGTTGCTAATTAGCTAATAAGAAATATTATATATATATATATATATAATCCACAGTCAGCATTCCACATTTGCAGATTAGTAACCTTGTGGGGTTACTAATTAGCTAATATGAAGTATTACAACTAAGCAGAATGGATCTACAGTCAGCCTTCCACATTTGCAGATTTGATGAGTATGTCTAGGAATCTCTAGGTCCCCCAGTGCAACTCCGCTGGAAGTTGAGCATAGAGTTGTACTAAAGGACTTAGAGACTGTTTGAGAAAACATTCCTCTATGCATTTGTAGGGCCTCCAGTGTGAATCCATGGTCAACCTCTAGCAGATGTTGACCACAGAGTTGCATTGGAGGACACAGAGATTCCTAGCGATGTTCTCTCACCTAAAAAGTGTTGGTTTTTTATTTGCAGTTTTTCCACTTTCATGGGAGTCCTGTGCCCCTAATCCCAGTAAATATGGAGGGCCCACTGTACTGTAGTTTGCAGAAGAGATGAGAACGTGTCCAGTTTGCAAACAGAATGGAGAAATAGGTCTGATTTGCAAATGGGACATTTGCAGACAAAATGGTTTGAAGAATGGAACATAAGTTTGGGATGCAAAAGAGTTCTTTTCCCTTCCCTTGGGCACACACAGAACAGGCTCTCATGGTCCCCAGCTGGATCCGAACCCAGTGGCATGGGATCAGAACATTCCTGCCCGATGGGCTACCAGTGCGAACCCAGCCGCGTCCGGGTGGAAGAGCTGCTGCTTCTTGAAGGTCCCCAGGAGGTGGAGGTGATTGAGAACTGCCAATGCACCATCAACCCTTATGAGTGCCTCCGGTCTCCGGCCCTGAAAACTTTCTTCCCAGACTCCCCCCTGGAACGGACCATGGACGTTGGGAAGTGTTCCAGTCCACCTCGCCTTGAAGGTAGGCAAGATGAGGGCAGGGTCTCAAAGAGCCTTGGAGGTACTAGGAGGATTCTGGGGGTCATAGTTTCCAGATGTAGACATGGGGAGGGTGTTGATCCAGGGGAAGGCCTCCTGTCTCCCATTTTTGGGGAAAAGAGGAACTGGCTCAACTGGCTTCACTGTCTAGCCCAGTAATGCCCACACTGACTAGCAGAAGCTCTGCAGGTTTTCTAGCAGGGAGGTCTTCCTGGGCCCCGACTCCTTCAGAGAGAGCAGACCTCAATGGCTTTGCATGCCAAATTCATACAGTAGTGCTTTCGCACCAAGGGAGACACAGTGTTCCCACTCTGATCTCTTTTTGCCGTTTGGCAAAGACCTTCCTGTATAAACAGGCATCATGCCCCATTTCTCTTTTCAGATGGGGTCTTCTGTGTCCCCACAATCTTTGACTCGGTTCTCCTGAAGAGTCCGAATGGGAACCAGGCGGTCCGCATCCTAGAGCGCTGTGAGCTGAGGGAGGCTTGCTACCGGGTCTCCCACCTGGAGTACTACTTTGAAGTTGTCATCAATGCTGCCGGGGAAAAGCAAGAGCGAATCAAGGTGTGTTTATGCCCCAGTCACCCTTTTACCAGTAGATAAGGATGTCAAGCCTGAATTATGGCTTGTTCCTTCTAGATAGCCCTTGGAGGTCCCTTCTAACTGCATGATTTTAAGGGGAAGGAGAGGGCCATTGCCAGATGCTCTGACCCTGTGAACCCTTGGCCCACCTGCCAAGCCAGGTAGGAAACAGGCCCTGAATGATTGCCTCCTGTTCTTTGTTTTGCAAATATTCTCAGGAAATCGACGTTGGACGGTGCTTGGGGCATTGTGCAGCTGGAAGTCGGTGCTTGTTGAGGTGAGCACAGCTCTTAGGAGAGACCTTGGGGTTGGGTCAGGCAGCCCTT
>CM034716.1:7953668-7976593 GCA_020142125.1 Phrynosoma platyrhinos
CAAGGTCAGACAGGATTCAGTTCCTTTTGGGGGTATTTAGGCCAGACTAGAAGTTTGCCTTAGGATCTCCATAAATCAGAAACAACTTGGGCACACCGGAACAACACCAAATCCATTCATCTACACCCTCTTTCTCTCTCTTACCTGCATTTAGCATCCCTCTTTCTCTCCTCTCTCTTTTTCTGTCTTTCTCACCTGCAATGCACTTGCTATTGCTATTTCCCCTCCCTCTCTTTTTGCCAGGATCAGTATATCATCTGCATTCGGATTGTCTTCTCTCCTCATTTTGCATTCCTCTAAGGGCATGGGTGTTGTTATGTACCTTCAAGTCCTTTCCACTTTATCAAAGGGTTTTCTTGGTAAGATTTTTTGGGG
Organism: Phrynosoma platyrhinos; assembly: GCA_020142125.1. Taxonomy (NCBI): domain Eukaryota; kingdom Metazoa; phylum Chordata; class Lepidosauria; order Squamata; family Phrynosomatidae; genus Phrynosoma; species Phrynosoma platyrhinos. The sequence continues at coordinate 7,954,044 of CM034716.1, forward strand.
GGGGGGTTGTCTTTGCCTTCCTCTTAGGCTGAGAGAGTGTGACTCACCCAAGCTCACAGGGTGGGTTTCCATGACCCAACAGGGGTTTGAACCTTGGTCCTATACAGTCCTAGTATGACATTTGGACCACTACATGAACTGAAATACAAAGGGTTTTGAGATGTTTGCCATTCTCTTCCTCTGAGGCTGAGAGACTCGGGAAATCCTCCCCTCACCCCAATTTTTACCTTTTCAGTGTAGGATTAGAAGAGGTTTACACCTGGTTTTCAATTTCCTGTTTTTCTGCTGGTAATTCAGGTGTCCTTTCCGAGGGGTGCTGGAGCTAATGCATTTCCTCGCTGCCTTGTGGATAAAAAACAATAGGAAACCATTCAATTTCTGTCCTGCTCAAGCCAAGAATGTGGAACATTACTTTTTTAGACTATTGTCTGGGGGATTTGGGGCACTGTAGTCCAGAAAACAAACTTCCCAATCCTCTTGGTATGATTTGTCAGCGGAGCCGATGGGGAACGTGAAAACTAAGATTTATCCCAGCTGAAGGTTTTATGGATTAGAGTTAGACTCTTGCTTCTCACAAGAAAATCAGAAATTCAGGCATAATAAATCTACGCAGCTAAAATCTCTGCATGGTATCTTGTTGCCGTTAACCCACACTTTTTGGGAAGAATTCATTCCATAAACCCTTTTGAAAAGTTCACTATTTCTCATTCTCACTTAACAGCAGCCCTGCGAGGTTATGGTGAAAAAGAAGGAAAGAGGAGGAGGACTTTCATGGCATCAAACATGGGCCAGCAAGCCCTCCTCCTGCCCTGCCTGTCCTACCTCACAGGGCTGTCGGGAGGCAAAATAAATCTATTTATTGTGGAGGAAAGAAATGTGAATGGATGCCAATAACTCCCCTGTCTTTTTGCATTTCAGCCCACAGCGTCCAGATGCATCTCCACTTCGACCTGTCCAACGCGGCCAAAAACGAGAAGATTTTGTCCACCGAATTTCATCTCTTTAAACTCCGGCCAAAACTGTCTGACCAGCTGAATCCCAGCGCCCCACATTTCTGCAAGGTAAGTGAGCCCAGAAACAAAGCATTTCCCTGGGCACTCACTTATGCTCAGAGGCACTCTTGTCCTTCCTCAGGAATTCCTAGGACAGAGGTGGGAAGCAAGCCCTCCTTCCCTCGGATAAAGCCTGCAAGGCCTGTAATAACTCAAGGCAGCAAAGTTTTAACTTTTAAATGTACTCTAGGGTTGCGTTTTCCTTATCCAAAATGCTCGGGACCCAAATAGTTTGTGATTTTTTTTCCTTCAGATTTTGGAATATTTGCATCAACATAATGCAATCTCTTGGGCTGCATCTACACTGCAGAGTAAATGCAGTTTGGATTGCCATGGCTATGGAATTCTGGGATTCATGGTTTTGTGAGATATTTAGTTTTGGATTCCAGATAAGGGAGACTCAAACTGTATTATTATTATTATTATTATTATTATTACCAGACTCAAAAAAGACTGAGGGAGAAATTCTTGGCTCCAAGGAGGGTGGAATGGCTGCCTTGGAGGGTGGTGGACTCCCCTTCTTTAGGGACCTTTAGGGCTTTAGTTGTGCATAGCAGAAGGGGCCCTTGGAGTCCCCTTCCAAATCAGGGAGCGCTGAATTTGGGATGCCATCCCACCTTTTGTTTCCCCCACTCCAAGGTGGATGTCTTTCAAGTCATGGACAAAGAGAATACGGATTACCCCTCTGGGAAGAAGCTCCTCTCCTCCAGAAAGTTGGCTGTCCAGGGATCCGGCTGGGAGATTTTTTACATCACGCAAGCGGTCAGTTGATTTGGTTTGGGGTTTCGTTGGTGCTGTTGATCATTGCCTTAAGCTTATGGTAACCCTCTGAAGGGGAGACCCCCACGAGGCTTGGTCTGCTCAGGTCTTGCAAACTCAGGTGGTTTCCTTGATTGAATCTCTCCACCCGGAAGAGGGTCTCCCTATTTTCATACTGCCTGCCACCTGACCAAGCCTTGTTGTCTTTTCTAATGAGCCACATGTTTGTTTTATGACCTTGTTTTCCCTGGAGATTGCAGCTTGGCTCAATGGCTCGATCTCTCCCATTTTGGAACAGGAGCCCTGACGTTAAAGCCAACCTTTGTGGTTCCTTTTGCAGGTCCGCGACTGGACAGAGGACGAGAGCAGTAACCAGGGGCTGCTGGTGACGGTGGGGGGCATTACTGAGGACCCCCTGAAGAAGGGCAGTTTCTGCCCTGTGCGCTTTGCTTCCGGCAGAGACCACCACGAGAGCAAGAAGCCCATGCTGGTTGTGTTCACGGATGACGGGCGGCAAGGGGCGCTTCTGCCCTCCGGCCCCTTCTTAGGTAAGAGGTCCCTCCTCTTGTCAGCTGGGGAGCTTCCATGGGGCAATACCTCTGAGCATGCATAGAACACTTTCAAAATACTCCACAATAACATCCAAGATGGCCAACCAAAATGCATGCAATACATGATGCAAGCTGTCAAAGCTCCACTGGCTTCCTCAGGTGCAGTGGGCTTTCAAAGATGGTTTGACTATAGGACCATGGGTCCCCATGGAGGGCTTTCAGACTGCTCTGGGAGTCCAGGATAGGTCTCTTAAGTCTTAAGAGACCTCCATGTTAAGGACCGGGCACAATGCCCAGAAGGTTTGCAGCTATTCTGTTCCATCCTAGGGCTCTTGTGCAAAGTCTCTGAGCATGTCCAGAGTGAAGGGAGCAGTGTTTTTTTAAGAAAAGGGTTCAGCGTGTGTTTCTTCTCTTTTCCCCCTTGGCTCTCAGATGTGTCCCTTCCGAACATGGCGGAGACCCTCCCGGTGCCCAGGGCCAATGGGTCGCGGACGGCTCGTTCGGCCGAGGCCCCAATGCCCTGCCAGCGCCTCCCTCTCCTGGTGGACTTTGAGGAAATCGGCTGGTCCAGCTGGATCATCTCCCCACGGGGCTACAACGCCTTCCACTGCCAGGGCGCCTGCGCCTTCCCGCTGGGGGCGAACATGCGGCCCACCACCCACGCCACTGTCCAGTCCATCGTCCACGCCTTGAAGCTCAGGCAAGATGTCCAAGGGCCCTGCTGCGTCCCAGACAAACTCTTCTCCATCAGCCTGCTCTATTTCGACGAGGATGCAAACGTGGTCCTCAAGCAGTACGACAACATGGTGGCTGGGAGCTGCGGGTGCCACTGAGTCCCTCGGAGGGTCCGGTCCATGGAGGAAGGATGGCGAAGCCGTTTCTTCTAGAAACTTCTGACCAAGAGAAAAATCTACATTTGTTTTTAAAATCCCTAGTGTGAGTTGGCTAAAACCAGGCAGGATTTTGGGAGGAAGGTGAATGGAAAGGAATCTGAGCTAAGCAAACCCAACAGTGGGCCAGCTTTTAGGACCAAATGAACTCTGTCCTTTGGGGCTGAAAATCAGGCTAAACACACTCAAATGTGGTGGCTTGGGTTCCTTTCTCCCACATCCCAAATCCACCAAAAGACAGTCATTTTTGGACTGATTCAATTCCCTTTAACTGTCTCAATTTGGCATGGCTAGTCCTCTGCAGTCCCACTTTCTCCACAAACTGAGCTGCATGAAACATTTACAAATCAGGGCCCTTTCTCTGTACCATAATGTACATATCCAAAGAGTTAATATTTATATGTGTATATATATTCTCATTTATTGGTCACTCATTGTACAGTCTCAGCTGTAAATATTTGTAAATGGGTCCGTTCCTGCTGTTTTAAACCTTGGTTTTGCAGTCTGCTCCTTCTAGTTTTATTATATTCTGACATTTTAATGTATTTAAGGGATTGCGCACCATTCAGCAAATATTGGTTACTGGGCACTTTTGCAATATCGTGTTGTAATCATTATTGCTGTGTATCATCTTGAATGTGAATGATGCATTTATATTAAAAGCACCCTTAGTGGGTTTCTCTTTATTGTCAAAAGGCATTTCTGTTCTTTTTGTTAAAAGAGAAAGTTGGAAAGGAAAATCTTGGGAGGGAGATACCCTTGTTTCTAAGCCCAGAATTATTTCTGATTTAAATTACTTTTGGTTTCATGGCATTTTGAAATATTTGAGCAATGCTGTAGCTAAATACCTACGGGCCTAAAGGCACCAGATCCCATCTAAGCTAAGCAGGGTCAGGCCTGGTTAGTACTTGGAAGGGAGACTGCCAGCTAGCATGAGGCTGTATTTCAGAGGAAGGAACTGGTAAAACCACTTAAGAAAGTTGCATGAAATCCATGGGATCACCATAGGTCTATAGACAACTTGTAGACACATACACATTCAAATCTGCTCAGCCATGGAAACTCAATGACTTTAAACAAGTCACATTCTCTCAGCTTTAGAAGAAACCCATGGTAGCAACACCCCTCCAAATAAATCTTGCCAAGGAAACACATTATAAGATTTCCTTAGGGTCACCATAAATAAGAAATAATTTATAGGCACACAACAACAAATTGAAGAAAATCAACAAACTCTCCCCAGAAGCCACAATTACTCAACTGAGGCTATCATAATTGGGATATATAATAGGAAGATTCACCAGAGAAGATAATGCTTGGCAAAGTGGAGAGCAATAGGAAGAGAGGAAAAACACATTCCAGATACAAGGAAGTTACAGCTTTGCAAGACCTGATCATAATTGGGGTTTTCAGAGATCTTTAAAATTAACAGAAATATACTTGAATTCCTTCCTATCTGAGGTTGAACTAGCCGGTCCTTGCAGTCCCTTCCAACTCTGTGATTGTTAAGCTTACTAAACTCAACATACTTGCTCCTCAAGTCTTCATAACTCCCCAAAGGCAAAGCATTTCAGTCTTGCCAAGTTAATCCAATTCACTCCTCCCTCCCTATACAACATACACACACACACACACATCCTTCTTCCCTACCACTGCAATGCCCACATGCATCCCTTGCCCTGTGTTCAAGTCTCTCCCACTGCATACTGCCCTTCCTCTCTGAGCCAAGCCTCAAGTTCCTAGTACCTAAGGGTATCCAAACATATTACAGTAAGTCCTCTGTATCCAAGGAATTTTTTATCCACGGTTTGAAAATATTTTAAAAATATATAAACTCCAAAAAGCAAACTTCGACGTCGCCATTTTATATGAGGGAAACCATTTTACTGTGCCATTGTATTTAATGGGATTTCAGCATACACAGATTTTGTTATCCACGGGGGTCTTGGAACCAAACCCTAGCGGATACCAAGGGCCCACTGTAAGAAACAAAATAAACCCACAGCCGCCTATGAGTGAAAATAGAGTTTATTCATTTGTTTTGTGTGTGTGTGAGAGCTTTTGCATCCATGATGTGCCTCACGCCACACTTCCATTGTGTCCCTGTTTGCGATCTGCTTAAAGAAATCCATTTTCAAATCGATGTGTGAGAAAAACCAAGAGTTCATGAGTCAAAATTGAGGGCTTTTGCTATTGTTGTTATCATGAGGTATCCAGCCATCTCACAACCTGCTCCATTCCATGTGGCCAGGGGTTAGACTGGATGACCCCTAGGGTCCCTTTTAAACTTTAATGATTCTGTGGTCTCCTCATTCTGCTTTTGCAGAGCAAGTACGGCTACTTAAGGACTCAAGTGAGTCTGCTCTTCAACAACAAAAGGAATAATTCACAGAAATAAATGGATTTTTTATCTGCAGGCTTGAAAGTACTGCAGCCAGATTGTCTGGTGCGGACCCACAGAGGGAAAAGGATGAGTGAGCATGGACTTTTACCTGTGTTATCTACTACTCCCATTCCCATCATCATCCACACCCTCCTGGCTTCACAGTCTCCAAAATCCTACTGGCTTTCATTAACAGATGTAGTAAAATCACCCCACAGACATAAATTCGAGGTGCCCCAAACACTGAGGGCTATAGGAAAGGAATGATAATGTTCTGCTGCGTATTATTGGTTTTCAAATCCCAATACATCTAAGGTGTCAGGGCTGGTGGGAGTCCCAGTCCAACAAAGCCAGAGAGGGCTAGGGCTGCATCATGTTGAAGAGAGGATCCATTTTAGCATCCGTGGAGTCTGGCATCTTTCTCCTCCAATCCTAGCATGGCCAACGTTGGAAGGGTTCAGGGATTTCATTTCCAAGAGAAGCCACTTCAGAGCAGGACCCTGGGCATCACTGACTCGACTCAGTCGGAAAGGTAGCCAGGCCTCTTCCATGCAGGACTCAGGCAAGAGTCTAAAATGGCAGGTGTCTCTCAAGGACCGGGGTGGGATTCATGCAGCCCTTGAGATGCTACGGGACTGCAACCCCCAGCAGTCCTAACCAGCAGAGCTAATGGGGAGGAGGGTTCCCAGTTCAGGGTCATCCCAGGCCCAGAGGTTTCGGGGTCAAAGCCTAAGAACCTGAAATCACCCTGGTAACGTTGTTAAGCATGACACGTTAAGTACCAAACTTATTTGCTCACATTCAAGCACACATTGAAGAGAAGGTGACATACAGGCAGGAGACATGGGTGCAGATTCTTGTTTTCAGGGCAAGAGGAAAGAGTCAGGTGCAAATCTCCAACCCAGTTTGGAAAGCTGCAGCTGGCTACAGTGTCCAAGGATTGATTTGTTGCTGCAGGTCCCAAAGATTTGCCAAAGTACTATGTATTTCCTTAGCCAAGTCTCCTCCTTCCCTCCCAGTCACTATGGTGCCAGAAATCACCTTCCGCTCTGCTCTGCTCAGCATCTGCTTCTGGTTAGAAGGATTTGGGCCAGATTAAATGGAATTTATCCCATCTCTCTAAATAGGCGACAAGGAAAAAGCCCCTCATTTCACCTTGATCTGGGAACAGCCCCCATAGCTAAGGTCTCCTCCTTAATTTCTGAACAGGAAAGTGTGTTTTCTGTGCATGTGTGCCTGAATGACAAGCTGTGACCAACTCTGGTTGGTACTTATATTACTGTTGTATGCCTTCAAGTCATTTCTGACTTATGGGGACCCTACATGGAACCTGTTGCTGGGTTTTCCTGGCAAGATTTCATCGGAGGGGGTTTGCCTCCCTCTGAAGCTGAGAGAGTGTGACTTGTCCAAGTTCACCTTGTAGCTTTCCATGACCAAATGGGGATTTGAACCATGGTCTCCTGAGCTGTAGGCCAATGGTAAAACTACTACACCTTACTGCCTCTTTGGTACTTCACGCTTATCGCTTAATGACATTACTAGGGGCCCTCTGAGGCCCCAGGCTTGAGTCCTTCAACCTCAAGTCCTGGGCCCATCCTAAATTAGTTCCAACCCTCACTTGCCCAGCCCTGCATTAACACGTCCTGCTTTAGGATGAGTGAGGAACACTCTCTGCCTTTTTTTTAAGAGACTGGATGGAAGGAGGAGGAAAAACATATGGAGATGATGCAGGGTGGCCCGAGAGGGTTGTGAGATAGATGGGATGGTGGTCGAAATGGTCGTGGTGGTCCAGTCTGTGGCCCAGAGGAACCCGGGGTGAGTGAGGGATGGAGTGGCCTGGTTGATGGGTGACAGGGTGGCCTCCTTGGTGGATGGGCTGGAAGCCCTGGTGGGGGAAGAGCTGGCCAGAGGCCACATGGCGAGTGGAGCCCTCCGAGTGTGGGTCAGCCCGCCCAGGCACAACATATTCGGCACAGCAAGCGTCGGTGAACTTCCTCCAGGCCCTCTCCTTGAGGTTGAGCTTGCGGGAGAGCTTGAGGGAGCTGGTGGCCTGGATCTCATGGGACTTGAGCTTGGCATAGTAGTCGGAGAACTTGTTGTAGAGGATGGAGATGGGCATCCCATTGAGGATGATGCCAAAGGAGATGCAGCCAAAGGCCACCACCCGGCCTAGAAAGGTGTCTGGGACAGTGTCCCCGTAGCCCACAGTAGAGAGGCTGACCTGGGAGGAGGAACAGGAGGAATGGGGAAGGGAAAGAGAGAGAGAAAGAGAGAGACATGGGGGCATGAGATGAGCCTAATACGACGGTACCTATGACTATTCTGGACTGAGGATGAGTGGCCATCTCTTGGGAGTGCTTCAGTTGCAGGTTTCTGCATTGGACAGGGGGTTGAAGTGGATGGTCCTTAGGGTCCCCTTCCAATTCTATAATTCTGTGTTTACAAATGCAGCAGCAGAGTAAATGTATCCTCATGAAACCAGTGACTATTCTCAGCTGTTCTGGTGGATTCAAACGACGAGAAAGAAGTTTCTTCCTAAATATTAGGAATAATTTCTTAAGGACAACTGTTGTTCAGCAGTGGGATGGCCTGCCTTGGAGAGTCAACCCACTCTTGACCAATGTTTAATTTATAGTCTACTAAGGCTCAACAGTTTTTTTTTCACATGCATTGATGTCCAAACTGGACATAATATTTCAGGTGTGTTGCACCACTACTTCCCGCAATCTAGACACTACTGTTGGTGCAGCCTAGAATTGGCTTTTTTGGTCGCCACTCACAGTGTTGACTCAGACTTCGCTTTTGACTAGACCCTTTTGGCTTGAATTTAGAGCTGATGTACCAGATTTAGAAGCTACGGAACTTGTCACACTATATAAGCATATACCAATTATTCCACCTGAATTGCAAGAGTTCCTTCCTGTGGAAACCTGGGATTTGGGGAGGGATATATAGAATGCACAGCCAGGAAACTCTAGTTCCTCCCCACACTACAAATCCAAACATTCCAGAGGGTGAAGCCATGGCAGTTAAAGTGGAATACTGCTGAAATGTAAAAGGGTTCTACGTGTTAAAGTGTGGATAAAAGGAAGGGGTGGGAAGGGGAGATGACTTACAGCCGCCCACCACCAAGCATCAGGAATGCTGGTGAAGTTGGTACCAGGGATGTCGTGCTCCACGGAGTGCATCAGGGCAGAGAAGGTGAAGACACCCATGGCGATGAAGAGAAGGAGGCAGCAGACTTGCTGGTAGCACTGCCGGAGAGTGAACCCGAAGGCTCGCAGGCCAGTGGAGTGGCGGGCCAGCTTGAGGATGCGGAAGATGCGCATCAGTTTGATCAGCTTGAGCACCTTACCCAGCTTGCCGACACTGCGCATCCTGTGTAGTTCCTCATGGTAGTCACCATCTGCCTCGCCCAAACTCTCAAAGAGAAGCTGGATGTAGAAGGGCATGATGGTTACCAGATCAATGGCGCTGAAGACTGCCCGCAGGAACTGCCGGAAAGTGGAGGTGGAGATGAGGCGCATGAGGTACTCCAGTGTGAAGAAGATGGCACAAACAGTCTCCAGGCGCTCCATGCACTTCTTGCTGGCTTTGTGCTGCATCTCCTCCACTGTGCTGAGGGTCATCCCCACAATGGAGATGAGGACAAAGATACTGGACATGACGGCGATCACCTTTGCAGGGATGGAGGAGAATGGGTTCTCGATCAGGTTCCAGACAGCCTTTCGGAACCCGCCAAGAAACTTGCCTTCAAAGTGCTCCTCTCTTTCCAACGGCTCCAGTTCTGCCTCCAGCTCCCGCTGGACCTTCAGGTATTCGGCTAGTTCATCCTGCTTCTCCTCAAAGAGGATCCGGCAGCACCGCTGGGCATACTTCATTTGGATGCCCCAGTACTCAATCTCCTCTACAAAGTTGGAGGGGCACATCTCTTCCATGATCCACATCACACCACTGCGGTAGAAGTGGAAGACGTAGTGGAAGATGAGTGGGTCCCGATCAAAGAAATACTCGTTCTTTGGTACTGAATAATCATCACAGAGTGTCAGCTTCTTCATGGGGTCAGTGGAGAGGGCCAGCTGCCCAATCCGAGTGACAGGATACTTAGCGGCCACTTTGCACGGGATCCGGAAACACTTCCCTCCAACGTTGAGGTTCAGGAAGTAATGGTTCCGCCGGGATGGACCACTGCGGCGCTCCTGGCTCCAGTCGGAGACATTGTGCATGGAACTCCATCGCTTGACCACATTTTCCTGAGCAAAGGGGATGTAGACTTCTTCCTCTTCCAGAGTCAAACAGCACTTCTGATAGTCCCCGATTTTCAAGTTAGCCGAGAGGCTGGCCCGTCTCCTCACAGACTGTGTCATCGTCTTGTTTTGTGGTGTGCTCATACACCACAAAGCCCTCCTCCCCGGTTGCTACAGCTGGTGGTTTGTGTGAGTGGGGTATGAATTTGGGATCTTGCTCCTGGGAAGTGAGCAGCCGCTGCAGAAGGGACAAACTGGTTGTTTGCAAAGAGCAACCAAGCTCACACAATCTCGTGCATGGTCAGTCTCTTGAGCCTTGTCCAAGCTGTGTCTCAGACTGTGGCACTGGACATCTCCGCAAGCTGCTATGCTCAAGCTTCTTAACATGCTAATAAGATTACAAGGTTAACCTCTCAAGTTGAGAAAGCTATTTTGGGTGGTTGGGACTCCATTTGGTTTATCCTTCTGAAACCCACCCAGTCGATCCACACCTTTCCTGATGTCAGGGTGAAAGCTTAAAAGTAGCAAGCATTTTTGTAGAACATTTCTAGTTCATGACAGCTCCTCACTTTTGTTAAAAGTATAATTAGCCTTTAAGGTAATGCAGTATGCTGTTTCTCCTTGGAAAAGAAGGTAAAACTTTGGGGTGGGTTGAACCAAGTTCCCTCCCCATATCCTGCTAGAACAGACCAAGAAACTCAATTTTTGTGGCTCAAGAAGGAGCAAAATACTAGTTTTAAATACTTCATTCATACCATTTTGAGTTTGGTTTTTTATTTTCTAAATTCGTCGGATCCTTATACAATTTTTATAGTGTTAAACTTTATATATTTTTAACCTCTCTTTAAACCTTGTTTACTGTTAACCTTGCTATGTTTTTCTCTATTATACAGTCAGCCCTCTGTTTTCACGAGGGATTCGTTCCAGACCCATCTCCCGCCCCACGAAAATGGAGATTTGGGAATATTCAAGCCCCACTGATTTTCATGGAGGTCGCCCCTCCATGAATATGCAAATCCGTGGACTCTAAGTCCATGAGAAAGGCAGGTCGACTGTATTGGGGTTTTAAACCGCATGCTGCCTTTGAATCCTGGTTGTTTATTTTTTTTTGGGGGGGGGAGGCAGGAGCTACAATGAGTAAATGAAAATGGATTCAAAGGCAGCGTATGGTTTAAAACCCCAGCTGCTAAAATTTTCTGTAAACTAAGAAACAGAAATAGAGAGAAAATAAATACACAGGAGATATGAGAAGATGGAGACTGAGCTTTATCCGGTATTCAAAGACAGCAGAGCTGCTGATGTTTCAACTAAGAAAATGTTAACATGAAGGGAGAAAAAAATACAAAACAGAAGACTGCAGGTGCTGATCACCACAGAGGAAAGCCTTATGAGAAATGTTGAGACTCCAGAGTTGAAATGCGAATGGGACATTAAGATGAAAGATGAGCTGCAAACTGAGGGCCTGACTGCAAAAGAGAGGCCAGAAGCATCAACTTGCCCTCCTTCCAGCTGCCCCATAAGATCTGAACAGATCTCTCTTGACTGACAAAGATGGTGTATTTAACCCTGAAGAAAATCTTCGCTTCTCGGCTGAAGGTGTCACTAGAGGAAGGAATTCAAAATGGCAGAGATGGGAGGTGGTGGGGAAATATACTGATGTAAGAACTGGCAGGAAAAAATGGTTTATTCACCTCTGTGAGGATGTGTGGAGGAATGTGTGGCCCTGCCACTGTTGTTCTCAGTCTACAACTCCCATCATCCCTACCCACTGTTGCCCATGGTAAGGGATTTTGGGAGCTGCAGTTCAACAATGCTAGATCTTCCCGGTTCCTGACTTACAGGAAGGATAATCTTTAGGAGCCATGCCAATCTGAGAGATTTTTATTTTAAAGAACTGGTTATATCCAAGTGCATTTGTATGGCCATACCCACAATTCAGAGGGAAGAGAAAGCCTCTTCCCCATTTTCAGATCTGTCCATAATTCCTGGCAACCAACTTAGGCCCATCAGCCTTGTGCAAACATCCCTGGGAGCATGAGGCAGTCCGGGGTGTGATCGGGTTGGAAGTAGCAGCTTCCTGAAATGAAAGGAAGAAGATGAGCCATAGCAATACACCTCTTTTCAACCTACACAGCAGTGAGCCAGGTTGCAGCAGTGCCACTGGGCATGTTGGCCAATGGGATTCTAAGAATGCCAGAACTGCATCTCAGGGAAGAACTTGAAGGAAACTCACAGGAGAAAAACTGGGATACTGACAAAGCAAGAGGGCATCTGTAACCCTTCCCTCCCAGAATCCTTTGCTGCTGCGATAGAAAGAGATAGAAGCCAGGGCTCTGCAAAGGCAGAGGAGGAATGTGATGAAGAGGAGACAGGAAGGGAATAGGTTATTTCTAACTTACGGTGACCCTAAGGCAACCCTATTACACGTTTTCTTGGCAAGATTTGCTCAAAAGGGGCTTGCTTTTGCTTCTTCGGAGGCTGAGAAATTGTGACTTGCCCAAAGTCACCCCGTGGGTTTCCATGACTGAGCAGGGATGCAAACTCTGGCCTGCAGTCATAGTCAAACACTCAGACTACTATACCAGGCTGGCTCTGTTTGTTTGCATCTATATCTCCAGATTCAGCACCATCCCACCAGTCTATTTGGCTGCGTCCATACTGATTCTTATCTGGAGATTTATATCAACTGGGGATTCTGGGTGGCATTTTATTAAGGCACACATTTAGTTGTTTGAGATATAGATATGCAGACATGCACACAGTCCAGTGCAGTTTGTATCATATTTTAAATAACAGCAATAACAGTTGCTTGCTCCAAATAGTTTACAGATCAGGTGTCAATACTGGCAGAGGAAGGAGCAAAGGGTGTGAGAGAGGTAGCAGGGCACCTGCTCTACACATCCAGAAAGTGAAGGGCAAGAATTAGAATCACATTGAATCAAATCCAGGCATACCTCACAGGAAAGAGAACATCAAAGCTGCTCTTTCCTCATCAGCTGCTCTGATGCCTTATCAAGACTGAAGCTCGCAAGGAGAGGTTTGGGTTTCTGGCTGACCCACACGGCAAAGCAAATGGCTGCTGTCATGATGACCAAGAGTGCTAGAGAGCAGAGAGAGAGAGAATGAGAAGAAGAAAATAGGTAACTATTTCTGGCTCTGGTGCCATTTTTTGATTTTCTGGACTTAATTCAAAGTCATGGTTTTGACCTACAAAGCCCTATACAGCTCAAGTCCTTGGTATTTGACAGACCATATTCTCCCTTACGAACCTACCCAGAAACTACCTTCTAGGAAGACCCTTCCTTCTGTTCAAACATCTTCTCAGGTACACCTGGTGGGAACTGGGAGGCAGAGCCTTCTCAGTGGCAGTTCCCAGGGTCCAGAACTCCATTCTCAGAAAAGTTATACTACCATATTTTCTTTATAAATCAGGACTAGTCAGTTTTGCCATCACTACTCACCAACAATGGCAAGGACCACCCAATGTTCAGCTGTCATAATTTCAGGGGCAACTGTGTTACCTAAAGGGGAAAAAAAGACAATGTATGTTTTACACATGCACACACAAACACTGTTTAAGCTACATTTTGTTTTATCTTGCATTGCGAGCTGCTTTGTCTTCCATATAGAGAGAAAGGCTGGATACAAATTAAATCAAATTCACCTACTAGATTTTGGAATGCCCAGGAGTTGAGAAGGTCAGAAAAGCAAAGCAGGTTCCTCCATTTTGGGACTTTCTGCCCTCCTCCTTCCTTGACTCTGGGCAGAACACTGTAGCACAAATTAAATGTCCAAAGAGAGGTGGCCTAACACAAGAGCTTCTTTTAGCATTTAGGGAATGGAAACTGCCCAAAGACGGCAATCATACCGTTGACAATAACAACACAGGGCATCAAAGCTTGGCAATATCAGTGGCCAAAACAATAACGACTTCACACAGTTGCAGAATTGCACCCTAGATGCGTGTTTTACAACTATGGCTTGCCCACTTTACAACAAAGCCAAGAGGCACCTCTGAGAAAACGTGGATGTGGGGAGTTCAGCAGTCCAGGTAGGCATTCCCTCCTTGGAAGTACTCCATTCTGTTCCTGTCTCCATTTGAAGACCAAAACAGAATGAAGAAAAAGTATATGGGTTGATTAAAGAACAGTGCTGAGATAAGACAGGGAGCATTGCAAAAATGAAGATCAAGAGAGTCCCTGACAGCAAATTAAAGACCAACTCCACCTGGTCGGGTTGTTTCTGGCATCTCTGGAGAACTCGGCACCTCAAAAACACAGCCCACTTCGTCCCGTTTGTCTGGACAATCGCTGTGTCTGTCACAAATAAAAGCCAGGGGATAACAGTCTGCGTCTATCGCACACCGGAATTCATCCTTCCGACATTTTACCAAAGTTCTGGTGTGGCTGTCACCACAGGCCTTCCCGGCTTCATCGGCACCATCCAGACAATCCTTGTGGCCATCACAGAACCGCTCCAAGGGCAAGCAAGGGCCTTGAGGGCCACAAAGTCTTCCACGAGGTCCACACAGAATGTTTCCAGCCTCACAGCCCCTTTCATCGCTGCCATCACCACAGTCAAATTCCCTGTCACATCTCTTGCACAGAGGCACACGTTCCCCATCCTCACACCAAAAGTCCCCAATGGTACACTGGAAAGATTCTGCAGTGAGGGAACAAGAGAAAGGCAGGAGTTAGAGATTAGGAGAAGATGCCCGGGCACTAACATGGCTGCTGAGGGGTTCAGAGAGACAGGAAGGAGCCCACGCTACGCTCAGAATGAATGGGCTTTTGAGGGATTTGCAAGGACAAACCACCAGGAGAAGAATCTGCAGCCTTCCAAATAGGTTTGGATCACAACTCCCATCTGCCTTGTCAAGGGTGAGAGATGGGAGATGCAGTCTGATCACCTGAGAGGAGCCACAGATTGCTCCCAAGCTTAAAAACTGTTCCAAATTAACATTTGAAACTAGATTGTTGTTTAACACTTTTTTAAATGTTTGTATTTAGATTACTTTAGCTATTTTATTTTAACAATTTTTAACAGTATAAAACAATATGTATACTATTATACTTTTATAACAGTGTAAAACATTGAGCCTCAGATGAAAAAAAAGGACATAAATAAATAATAAATAATGAACACTGAGTGGAATTGATTATTGACTTGTTTTTTTGTTTCATTTTGTGTCTTCATCTGCATTTGTTTTAATTTTTACAAGCCACCTTCTTTTCCAGTTTTTTTCCCCAAAGGGGAAATGGGATTTAAGTGAACAGACAAATAAATTATGATCATAGTCTGCAGAGAGATTGTAAAGAAAGCGGTCACCCTTTGCTCCAGTAAAGCTTATGAGTTTATTAATGATTAACTAACAGTTAACTCATTTTTATGGGCATTGAGAAATCAGTTTTACTGGGAGCAACCCAAAATCACAATCCAGCTGTGATTTTTTTGGGCAGATTCTCAAGAGGATTTTCCATATATATATTTTTCTTTTTTCTGCAGAGGAAACATCTTTCTGTGGCATTTTCCAATAATGATAATGAGATTTATATGGGTAGTTTGGAGGGTTGTTGTCGTCTCTATCTTAAATTCTGATTCTAACAAAGGGCTCAGTTGTACAAAGACCAAATTAAACCTAGAAATGTCAGAGGAAAACTGTTAATACCGGATTATGGGCAAAGACAAAGTACTTTTCTTCAGGAAAAGAAACTTCAGGAGGCTGTTCTGAAGAATGTTCGGAACAGTCGCGTTCCTGTATAAACAATCCAAGGGAGAGCCAGGAGGTCGGATAAAAGCCTTCCTTGCCCTTCATCACAGGACATATAAAATAAACAATTTTAAACACGTCCACATTAAAGAAGATAAAAAACATAGCAACAGCTAAAAAACCCCACAAGGCTTAAAAACCAAGTACTGCGCATGTACACTTTGAAACAAGTTAGGTCCAAAACATGCTGCAGAAATAATCCAGTTTGACACCGCTTTACCTGCCCTGGCTCAGTACTAGAGGAGCCTGGGAACTGTAGTTTGTTGTGGCCCCAGAGGTCTCTGAGAAAGAAGGGTAAATGTCTCTCAAAACTACAATTCCCAGAATTCCTGAGCATTGAGCCAGGGGAGTTAAAGCAATCTCAAAATGGATTATTTCTGCAGTGTGTTTTGGACCTTAGTCTCCAAAACCATGTTTTGGCTTATTACTGGAAGCAAACCAAGGCTAGCGCCACAACCAAGAAGTCCCTGCTCCCATGTCCTCCCATTTCATATTTCCCCCATTAGTGGGAGACCGAGGAGGAGTCACTCTATTCAATGGTTCCCAAAATTTGGTCCTCCAGGTGTTTTGGAGCTCAACTCCCAGAAGCCCCTGCCTGCCAACTTGGTCAAGTCAGGAATTCTGGGAGCTGAAGTCCAAGGAAAACCAACGTTTGGGAACCATTGCTCTATATAATTGCTACATGGATTTTCTTTAGCTGCTTATTGTTGTGTGCCTTCAAGTTGTGTTCTGACTTATGGCAACCCTTTTACAGGGTTTTCTTGGAGAGATGGGTTCAGAACAGAGTTTGCCTTTGTCTCCCTCTGAGGCTGAGAGAGTGGGGCTTGCCCAAGGTCATCCAGTGGATTTCCATGGCTGAGAAGGGATTCGAACCCTGGTCTCCAGTACTCGAAGCATGACACCATGATCTTGTGCTGACCGAATGGTCGTAACAAAGAAATTTGTCATGACACCATGCTGGCTCTCTGGAAAATAAGTTGTAAATGTTGCTTTTACATTTTAGGTCTCAAAGCATTATTTATGTAAATTTAAGATTATTTACAAGAAACAAATGTGGTTAGCTTCTTAAAAAAAGAATGTATGTCTACTTGTTAAATAGTGCATTTGATAAATAGAAACTAACACATCGTTCCCCTTTTTACTTCTGTCCTGGTTAATGTTTACATTCATTTCCAGGACTTTTGGGTCCTCTAGATTTTTTGGACTTCAATTCCCAGAATCCCTCATCATGGCCATGATGGCTGGGGGCTTCTGGGAGTTGAAATCCAAAACCTCTGGAGGACCCCAAGATGGAAGACTGCGCCTCAGTGGGAAGAAGGCTCACAGAGGGACACTAGGCCTCATCACCAAGACAACCAAGAGGGGAGCCCCGCTCGCTATTAGCCGAGTGGGCGGAGTCAAAAAAGAGGGGTGCCGCGGCGGCCAATCAGAGGCAGCGCGCGTCAAGAAGGGGCGGGGATTGGCACGGCCTCGTAGAGCGGGTAACCAATTACCGCCCCCTGAGGGCAGTGCTTAGAAGACAAGCAGCCAATCAGCGCCCCCCTGCAAGCGTGGAACTTGAACGAACGCACATGGGGCGCTTATTGCCTCAGCCCGGCTCCCCGCTTCTTTCTCCGGAGCTTACCGGTCTTCCTGGCACGGAGCCCTCCTGCCGCCGTCAGAAGCACGAAGAAGGAAAGCAGTCGTTCCATGTCGGCTCCGCCGGCAGCGCCTCTGGGAGTAACCCCTCAGCGGGCATGGGATTAAGCCGAAGAAAAACTGCGCATGCGCCAAGGAGCTCCCTCTCCCTCTGTGCGCAGGCGCAGACGGCAGACCGCGCTCTCATTGGCGGAGGCTGGCGCGCCTTCTCCTGTTATCCTGCGTGTGGAACCAAGCAAGCTCGGCCAGGGCGCATGCGCAGACCTCTCTCTCCTTCATTCAACCTGCCTTACTGACTGAATTTGCAGTTACTCCTTGCTGCCCCTTCGCCCCGAAATGGAAGCCAGGAAACTTTATATATCAAAATATTTTACTGTATTTACATTTGTTTATTTGTTGCTGTCATTTTTTGACTTATGGAGAGACCCTGAGGGCAAAGCTGTCCTGGGGTTTTCTTGGCAATTTTCTTCAGAAGGGGGCTGCCAGTGCCATCCTCTGAGGCTGAGAGAGTGTGACTTGCCCAGAGTTTCCTAGTGGTTCTCCATGGCCAAGCCAGGATTCAAACCATGCTCTCCAGAATCATAGGACGTCATCACACGTGGGCCAGAAAGCAATAATAACGTGGAAATGAGGCATTCCGAAAATAAGCCTTGATTCCGCAAATGGCTTTCACACGTAATTACCTTAATTGCGAAATTAAAGTAAGCGCATTTAACGTTCACACACAAGCAAGAAAAGCCCGTAAATGTACTAGAAATGAGCTTCTTGCACATGCGCAGAAAGAGGAATGCTCGCCGTGGAACCATGGGAAAAAGCAGGGAAATGCTCCCAAATGCGCATTTGCTTTTCACATTATGGTAAATGCGAAATTACTATAATTTCACAAATGGGTTTCCTCAAAACTACCGAATTTCAAAAGATCTCGGATAACACCAGTTTCTGTCCAGTTTCTGTGCGATGTCGTGAGAAATCGTGAAGCACAAATCTAGTTTCTGTTTAGGATTTGTGTGGATTAACCAGCAGATTTCCCCTGTGTGATAAGGTCCCTAGTCCGACGCTCTCAGAATCTAAATACAGTTAAATTTATTTGTGCTATCTGGTTAAGCGCCATATCAGCAGCTTCTCTGGATGTTTTCTTGCCAAGTCCAGCAAGCCCTAAGAAGAGATTTACAACCATCTGGATTAATTGAGGGACTGAGTTTATTGAATCAAAACCAGAGAGACCAGGAAGAGCTTCCTGCTGGGCTGCATCAGTGTCTCTTCTCCTGCTCCATGAAAACATCAGCTCACAAGTAGGGCTCGTCTTTCGACAGTTCCCACTTCTGAGGCGGAAGGCCCGGTGTGATCGGCTTCTTCTCCACTGTTGCTACGGAAGTCTCCGGGCTGCGGGGGAGAGAGAGAGAAAGAAAATGGAAAATTTGGGAAGGAGATAAATCTCACAAGCCATACAAGTGGCCCAGCAGAGAATGTTGGACTAGAACTCCCATCGCCTCCTCACAGGCCATGCAGGTTAAAAACCTGAGACCTTAATATCATTCTGTCATTATGTTTAAGGAAGTGGACTTATATACACCAAAACTTGTGCTAAAATATAAATCACTTCAGTTCCTTTTTTAGGTCCCTTCCTCCCCCCCCCCCCAAAAAAAATTGGGATACAAAAAAAATCCTGGGGGAGCACATGGGGTACACTTTGCACAGTCCTATATAAGCCATAACATATCTTTCACAGCTCAGTCTGCCTAGACCAAAGGTAGCATCTGATAGCCCTATAGCTATTGCTGGGATTGCAACTCCCAGCAGTCCCAGCCAGCATAGAGCTGATGGAAACTACAATTCCAAGAAGATGTGGAGGACTACATATACTGTCTCCCAACTTCAAAATTTTTCCTACATGTAGGCTTTTCTGGCTGGTTCCTAAATATGGTTCCTTGTGGCCTCTTCCAATTCTATGATTCTAAATAACCACCAACGTGGCTCAGTTTAGCTTCCAGAAGGACTGGAGATCTAAGGGGAAAGAGGCAAAAGGAGGCACAGACCTGGAAGCTGGCATTCCCGGGGCCAAGGTTTTCTGTGAGGACACAAGGATGATAGGAGGGAAAGTCTCTCTTCGACCATCCCGAGTGCAGTAGTAATTGTTGGCAAACTTGTGGCTTGGGCCAACAGGGAGGCGTGGAGGAGGCTGAGTCCTAAAGGAAGCAAGGGGTTTAAAGACGGTCCAGTCCATCCAAGCAGAAAAACCTCTAGTCCACCATTGGAGAGCAGTGCTCTCTCTGTGCATGAGGAACTGCCACCTTTGCATCTGCTCTGCTTCTTCCATTCACCTGAGAGAGGTTTTATGCATTCATCTTGATTCATGCTTACTTCCCAACATTTGCTCAGACGTGTTCCTCTCAACAAGCCTGACAGGTAAGTCTGGGACAAAATCCAGGTGAGAAAGTTTCATGCCTTTGTGGGACTAGAACTCAGATCTTTCGAATGCCAGGCCAAGATGTTGACCACTATGTCACACTGCCCAAGTCTCATGCTAGCATTCCAATCTCTACACCAAAGTCCCACATCCTATGTCTGTGCATTTGGTTCCTGTGGCCTAAATGTCCAATTTTGAATTATGGTACAGTAAGAACTAGAACAGGGGTAGGCAACCTTTCCCCTTTAAGGGCCGAAGGACTTCAGCTCCCAGAATCCCAGGAGCTATTGGCCGACATGGGACTATTGGCCAACATGGCTGAGGCTTCTGGGAGCTGAAGTCCCTCGGCCCTTAAAGGGGAAAGGTTGCCTACCCCTGAAATAGAACTCTTAGGTCTCCGTCTA
The DNA here is from genome assembly GCA_020142125.1 of Phrynosoma platyrhinos. NCBI lineage: Eukaryota > Metazoa > Chordata > Lepidosauria > Squamata > Phrynosomatidae > Phrynosoma > Phrynosoma platyrhinos. The sequence goes on from CM034716.1 coordinate 7,974,145, forward strand.
ACCGCTAAACTACACTCAGTCAACTCCATTTCCCTGCTGAGCCCCCTCAGCTGTCTTTTTCCTGCACCAATCCCCCCCTTCAAAAATTAATTAATCCAAAATAGATTAATTACCTCTTGGAGATCTCTGTATAGCGCAGCTGCAGTTTGGCTTGGAGATCGCGCTGTTAAAACAAAGAAAAAGAGACACCTGTTCAGTGCAATTGTCCCCTCTTGAGGGAAGTTAGAGCCTGGAATAGTTACTTTTTGGATTCCATATCCCAGTATCCCCATGCCAACTATATTTGGGAATTTCCACATGTGGAAAATGGAACTGTTCCCTACAATGAAAAACCAAATGCAAAACAGTGAACAAGCGGAAGAACCTCTGCTCTGGAAAATTACTTTCTGGACTAGGTCTCCCCCAATTGTGCGGACACAAAAAAGTAATTTTTCTCCCTTCGAAAGTGGAATGCAAAATAAAAGCAGTGAATACACTTAAGTATCTCTACTTGGGAAAGCTACTTTAAGAACTAGATCTCCCCATAATCCCAAAACAGGCCATAATTCTGGGAAGTGTAGTTCAATGAAAGTAACTTCCTAACCTGCATTTAGGCCTTCTAAAAAGACCTAAACACTTTTGGCAGAGGAATTGGAAAGTTAGGGCCTTTGCAGACTGGTAGAAATAGTGCAAATTGAGTCCACTTTAACTGCCCTGGCTCAGTGTTAGGGAATCATGGGAATTGTATTATTTTTTTCTGAGACATTGAGCCTTCTCTGTCAGAGAGCTCTGGTGCCACAATAAACTACAGTTCCCATGATTCCCTAGCACTGAGACAGGGCAATTAAAATGGATTCAATTTGCACTATTTGTGGCAGTCGCAAAGGCCCTTACTTTTTGGGCAACTCCCGCAGAATTCCCCCAACCAGCCTTGCAGACCAGAGCCTTAATAGCCAGAACTGTGAGGGAACTACGATTCCCAGAAACCCTCGCGGATGACCAGGTACAGGGTGGGGCGGGGCCTAACGTTCAATTTAAATGCCCGCCAAGGGGGGGCGGGTGCGTCCCCATAAAGTCGTAGCGGCTGCCGCAACCGTAGGAGGCCTTCTTCCGCGCGGCGCCTCCCTCCTTACCCCGGACGCCCAGTTGCGAAGCCTCCGGACGAGGCCGGTGGCCGACGCCATCTTGGCCTCTGCTGTTGTCAAGGGCGAGGGGGCCGCGGGGCGTGCCGGGAAGAAGGGAAGCGGGCAGCTGCGTCACAGCCAACGGAGTCCTGGCAGGAAGGTCGGGATCTCGGCTAAGCAGTGTCGCCGCGCGGCATGCCGGGAAGAAGGGGAGGAGAAGGAAACCTCTGGCGCGTGGTGCATGATGGGAAGCGTGGCCGGAGAGCACTCGCAGTGCATTCTGGGAGGTGTCCCGAGAACCCCGATAGTGTGACTGGAAAACATTTATTTTTGGGTTTTTATATCGTTAAAGACGTCAATCCACTGACTGACTAAATATCATTAACAACGCTACAGTCAAAAACTAGCAATAAAGACTTTAGTCTTATGATGGCTGAGGAAAGGAACTGACAAAACAAATTTCTTTTAGTGACAGTTGGCGCGGGGCATGTCGGGAATAGAGAAGAAGAAAGAGGCCGGAGTCCGTCAGGTCTCGCGATAGTAGAGTGAGGCTGAGAGGCGGAGGGCCTAAAGAAAAGCCCGAAGTCTCGCGATGGTAGAGTGGGGTGAGAGGCGGAGAGTTTAAGAAAGGTCTCGCGATAGACGGAGACTTTGGCCCCGCAAACGTTTTGGACTCCGACTCCCAGAGGCCCCAGTCTCAATGGCCGACGGTCAGGATTTCTGGGAGCTGAAGTCCAAAGTGTGGGAGCCGAGGACGTTTCGAAGTCTCGCGATGGTAGCGGGAGCGTGCGAGGCGGGCAGGCCCGAGGTATCGCGATGCTTCAGCGGTCGTGGGCGTGGCCTCCGTTCCTCCAGAGGTGATATAAGGGCCCGGGCGCCGAGGCGGGCCTCTTTCCGCTCCCTGCCCGCCTCGCTTCCTCGGCCATGGACACCAGCCGCGTGCAGCCCATCAAGCTGGCCCGGGTGACCAAAGTGCTGGGCCGGACGGGCTCCCAGGGCCAGTGCACTCAGGTAGGGCGGCCGGGCTGCATCCCTTTCTGACTCCGCTTCCAGGACTGTGGGATTTGTAGTTTCCCCAAAAAAGTCCCAGCGATCTGTAGTTTGGGGAGGCGTTAGAGCTCTCTGGCAGAGAAGGCTGAAGATAAACCTTTAGTCGTCGTGTGCCTTCGAGTCTCTCCCCGGTTTCCTTGGCAAAGTTTCTTCAGGGGAGGTTTGATTGCCACCCACCTTTGCCTTCCCCTGAGGCTGAGAGAGTGTGACTCGCCCAAGGTTTCCCAGCTGGTTTCTGTGGTTGAATAATAATATAATAATAATAAAATTTTATTTGTAACCCGCCCCTCTGCAGA
>CM034716.1:7976693-7992479 GCA_020142125.1 Phrynosoma platyrhinos
TCCATGGCCAAGCTGGGATTCGAACCCTGGTCTCCAGAGTCATAGTCCGACATTCAGACCATGACACCAGCAGACTCCATTTGCGGCTTACTGGCAGCCAGGTTGGGTGCATGTTTGGCCTTGCTGCTTCTCAGGTAGGCCTGACATCTTGTTTCCCTAATTTTGCACTCTGGTGCCTTTCTCTACTCAGGTCCGCGTGGAGTTCATGGACGACACCAGCCGCTCCATCATCCGCAACGTGAAGGGCCCCGTCCGGGAAGGAGACGTCTTGACGCTTCTGGAGTCGGAGCGCGAAGCCCGGAGGTTGCGCTGAGTAACACCCACCAAAGCCACCCCAGTGAGTATGGCTCATGGCTTCCCTCTTTAATCTCAGTGTGTTTTTCAGGAGCTTTGGGACTATGTGCCCCATCATCCCTGGTCACCTTGCTTGGCTTGGGCTCATGGCAGTCGAGATCAAACACATCTGATTTGTATTTCCTCCCACTCAAACTGACCTGTTAAATGCATATGCGTGTGTGTGTGTGCGTGCGTGCAATCTCTTCCTCTTTAAACTCATTAAATTTATTATTTCGTATGGCCTAAATACCCCAAAAAGGCACCAGACCATGTCTGGTCTTGGGAGCTAAGGAGGGTGAGCCCTGGTTAGTACTAGAATGGGGGACCGCCAAAAAACACCAGGTGCTGTAGGCTCTACTTCAGAGCAAGGAACTGACAAATCCATCTTGGGGAATTCCTTGCTCAAAAAAACCCTAAAAAGGTCAACAGGTGACTTGAAGGCATATAGATAGAATATGCTCCTGTTTGGTCTTAGAAGCTAAGCAGGATCAGCCCTGGCTCGTACTAGGATGGGAGACTGCCAAAAGATACCACATGCTGTAGCCTCTGTTTCAGTGGAAGGAAGTGGCAAAGGCACCTCTAAGAAAACCCTCTGAAATACACGGTTTTGCCATAAGTTGACTGGCAGCTTGTAGGCACATGCATGCACACATGAGCTGAATGGACCATTCAACTGAAATTGGTTTAATTCTTTTTCTTTCTTTGTTTTTTCCCCTTTCCTTAGATGTATTCAGAACTGTCCTGGGTGACCTGCCTGTAAAGTCTGGATTGTGATGTTGAAAGCTGGATGTGACTGAAATAAAGTTGGTTAGCCCCCCCTTAACACAGTTCTGGTGTGTGATGCTTAATTTGTCAAGACAGAGCAAGGCAATGTGGTGGTGATTGAAATATGTAGTCCCAGTCCCCCATGCTTTACGACAGGGGTAGGCAACCTTTCCCCTTTAAGGGCCAAGGGACTTCAACTCCCAGAATCCCAGGAGCTATTGGCCAACATGGGACTATTGGCCAACATGGCTGAGGCTTCTGGGAGCTGAAATGCCTCGGCCCTTAAGGGGGAAAGGTTGCCTACCCCTGCTTTACGATTATTTCAATGGCTGTACTGGTTGGGGTATTCCACACTTGTAGTTGGAAACAGTTGGTAGAGTCTCTCAGTGGATTGATGTCAGGTTTTAGTTGTAGACTCTTGCAGTTGGAAGGGGCTACAAAGGCCATATAGTCCAGCCCCTGCCAAGCAAGAGTATGCATGTAACACAGGCCACCCAACCACTGTTTAAAAACCTCTAAAGGAAGAGAGTTTACTACCCTCCGAGGCAATGTATTCTACCACTGTCCAGCTCTTGTGACAGAAATGTTTTTCCTACTCTTGACTCGTATTAGGTCTGTGATCTACTAGGACCCCTGGATCTGTTTGCGTGTCACTCATCCTATATTTCTGCAGTTTATTTTTCCTGCCTAAATTGCTGTCAGATCAGCTAAGACTTGTGGCCAGCCTCTGAATGACACATCTCCAAGATGGCAGAAGGTGAGAATTTAAAAGAAAACACACAAGCCAAAAGAGGCTGCAGCAGTTTGCTTTTGCCTGGCTTCACAGGGAAGGGCAAGAGTCTGCCGTGGATCACATCTTGGGAGAAAGGCAGGATATAAATCAAATAATTAACATTCTGACCCTTCTTGGCCTCTTCTCCTTCTGACTTGATGGACTATGGGACAAAGTTGTGTCCCTGTCCCCATAAAGTTGGAATTTCACAAGGAACATTTCAAGTGTTAGATCTCTTTATTCTGTGCAATAGTAAATTGAATCGATTTATATGTATAAATACAAAAGCCGGCATCGTGCATAAACCCTAGTGCTTTATTTCTTTGAGTAACCTCTTTTAACCAAAATTCTCTCCTTGACATATGTGAACATCTAAACTGAGAAAAGAGGAAAGCACATTAGCCTGCCTCGCCAGCCCCTCCAGTGTTAAAAAAAGCATAGTTCTATTGACTATAGTTGAAATAGAAAGAAAAGTAGAGACTGGTGAAAGGAAAAATCATCCCTGGATACATTTTGGAAGAAGCCTTCAGAAGGTCTAAGGAGGGTTTGATATGCCTTTCGTTTACTTCTACAAGGCTTACCCAACCTGGTTGCTTCATTCCACATGGGCATCATCTTCAGTTATGAATAAAAAAGTTTGCTGAAACACGTTAAATTGCTGTTCTTTTAGGTACTGTGTGACTGTATCCTTACTCTTTTTAGTTATCCCTGCCTTTCCTACCGAAGTCTTTGTTAAAGAAGTCAAGAGTACGTCTAGCTGTGTTTGCCAAGGTATATCTCATATGAGAAGGTTTCAACCCACCTTCCCACAAACCCTATTTTGCAACACGTGGTGTTTTTGATGGAAAAGCAGCAGTAATATTGGCAAACGTTGGCCTCACTGAGGACTAAGGCCTTAGTGGAAGGTTTAGCTTTTGGTGTTGTAGAGGAAGAAAGAGAAATATAGTTCCCTCCCTTGTCCTTCTTGTAGGACTATTGAAGAGCTCCATTAATGTTGGGCAGTCCAGAGAAGTGGATTAAAATATAAAGTTCTGATGTGATTGTCCGTTGTTAAAATCACTTTCTGGCCCAGGCTTTAAAGCTGTCTGTTGTCACTGCAAGGAGTCTTCCCATTTTAATCCTGCAAGCAGAGGGAGGGAAATAATTCAATATTTTAAAACTTACTTCATACCCTCTGACATTCCACAGATGAAAACTGTGATATATGTATGGCCAACCAACACTGAAGTGTGGTTAGAATTTGCAATGTGGGAAGAAGACACTTGGACTTCTGGCAACTCTAAGTAGAACTTAACTGTAGGGTTTTCTGGGCAAGATTTGTTCAGAGGCCTTTCCCTTCCTTTGTGGCTGAGAGAGTGGGACTTGTAGGTCACCCAGTGGATTTCCATGGCCGAGGAGATTCAAACCCTGATTCCCAGAGTCCTAGTCCAACGCTTGAACCACTGCACCACATTGATTTGCTACTCAATTAAATTTTGCAAATATGTATGGCATTTTATGAAGATGAAAGTCCCAAGATGAATCACAGATGCTGTTTTCAGCAAATACCTTATAAAGTTTTAAAAAACTAACTAGTTTTTTAAAGCTGCACCTTGTTCTCATTATGTTGTGAGGTAACTTGGGTCCAGTATATAAATTAAAAGCCGATCTAGACATTTATTGAAGTCTCAACAGACCAGGTTTTGGTGCCGATGGAATTTGGCCAAGCAATTCCCAGTAAAACGAATTCCTAGAGGAATGGATTTACTCACCGGGGTCTGCACTACTGACTGTGTGAGATGAGTGGAGATCAGAGCTGCTATGTCCCGGTGACCAGCCTCTAGAGCGATGGAAACTGCGTCATTGCCATCCTGGAGTGAAAGGAAGCAAGAACGTTTGGGGGCAAAAATGGGTTGAAAATGAAGGTTTGTAGGGTTCCAGGGCCTGCAAAAACATCCCTGGTGACCATACTTTGCCCACCCCAGCTTACATGATCCACAATGGAGACATCGCAAGCTGGCTGGGACAAAAGCAGCCGGACCGTTCCTGCCCTCCCGTGTTCGCAGGCGCACATGAGAGCAGTGGAGCCCTCCTCGTCCTGGAGGTTTGGGTCAGCCCCACATGCCAAGAGGACCTCCACCATCTCCTGCCGCCCGTGGCTGACAGCGAGCATCAGAGCTGTTTGGCCGGCCTGGAAAACATGCACAACAAAGAAGAAGAAAGGTTTGGGTCCAAATTTATGATTTCTAGCAGTGACACCAAATCCAGCCATCTTTGTGGGTGAGTTTCCCAGCTTCGGTACTGGTTTTCTCCCCCTTCCATTAAGCAGGACAGCCTCCCCCAAAGCAGAGCTTCTGGCTGTTATAAGGACAAGTTGATTTATTCCCTCCCTCCAGCCCCAAATATATCTCACTTGGCTGGCTTTGGCATTGACGTTGCCCATGCTGAAAAGTCTCCGGACGACAGCCATGTCGGCTCCTTGCTCCACCGATGCCAAGGCGGCCAACATCAGGGCTGTATAGCCAGCTTTGTTTTGATGGTTGACATTACACACTCCTAAGAGGTTAGGAAAAAGGCAGAAATTCAAACAGGTACGATCAAATATCCTCAAGCCACCAGATCCTTTCTAACCTTGGAAGCTAAGCAGGCTAAGCCATGGCTAGTAGTTGCGGACAAGAGACCGCCAGGGAATACCAGAAGGATCCCACCTCGGGGAATTCCTTGACTAAGGAGCTAAACAGACCGGCACAAAACGCTGGCTTCAGGGCAGTGTTGGGGCATGGTCTTCATATGACGCATGCCCCAGTGCACCCCCAAAGCTGTCGTCACACTGTTTGACCGACCAGACGGTGGGCAGCATTGTGGTACTTCTGCAGCACAGATTTAGATGCCACATGCTGCAGGAGTGGAGGAAAGGGCACCTTTTTCCGTCCCAAAAAGGAGCAGCATTTTCCAGCTTTTTTTTGGGGGGGGATGGAAAAACATCATGGTGTGTTGTTGCCACGGCCCAATCCAACGATCAAAGAGGCGGCATCAAGCCATTGCGTTGGGGTGGTCTGTTTTGCCCCTAAGAAACCACTCTGAAATTCATGGGGTTGCCATGAGTCGACAGGGAACTTGAAAGTACATGTGCACACACACAACTATTTCAATAAATAAAAGTTAATAAATAAAATTGTTTAATACAACAAAGGTAGCGTTGCAACTGCTAATTATGTCTTTTTTAGAATGTGATCTTGTTATGGACTCATCTCTGAGAAGAGGCATGTGGTATTTTTGTTCAGCCTTACATCCAAGCTTGTAAAAACATAATTTTTAACACGCTCCTTCCAAGAACGGCCGCTTACCGGTGTCCAGTAGAAGCCGGACAATGTTGAAGTTGGAGTGGGAGACGCTGTAATGGAGGGCCGTGTTCCCATTCCCGTCAGAGAGGTTGATCACGTGGGACAGCAGGACTGGTGAGATCTCGGCAAAGGCCAGGAGGTGGTCAGCAACCTCTTCTGCCAGCGAAGCCTTCTGGCTGGAGACCCGGAACCACTCCTGAAGAACGAGGCTTGTGGCAGAGAGCTGGAAAACGAAAACAGAACCCGAAGCCCTTCAACTGGAGACACCATGCAACGCTGAGCTCTCAAGATTTTACAATCCCTTCTTTCCAAAGGCTTGCCGGCAAATTGAAATTCCGCCCAGTGAGTTTCCATGGCTGAGCAGGGATTTGAACCCTGGTCTCCCAGAGTCCTAATATGCCACTCAAACCACCATGCTGATTCCTTTAGGGGATTCTGGAGGTTGCAGTCTAAAAAAGGAACTTTCTCAAGCTCTAGATGTGCCATTGACTGCTGGACAGAGCATGTTCCCCTCTGCAAAACATGCTCCGGCCACCAACTTTGAGCACACTGGACTTCAAATTGCTACTTACTGTATTGGGTAGGCAGGTAGGTGGCCTTCCTTCCTTCCTTCCCTTTGTGTAATCCAGGGGTAGGCAACCTAAGGCCTGGGGGCCAGATGGGGCCCCCTGAGGCCTTTGGACCAGCCCCAGGCCAATCCTGCCGCCGGCCATGATAATATTGATTATTGTTGTTATTACTTGCTCTTGGGGTTTTCTTGGCAAAATCTCCACAGGGGTTTTGTCATGGCTTTTCTGAGGCTGAGAGAGCGTGTATGCATATTGTTTTAATTTTTAATTTTTCAAAATTTTTATTTATTTATTTATTTATTTATTTATTTATTTTTGGCGCTTCGGCCCCCCAACTGTCTGAGGGACAGCAACCCGGCCCCCCGCTCAGAAAGGTTGCCTACCCCTGGTGTAATCCCTCGGAGGAAGTTTCAGGTGGTTTAATGCATCCACTCACAACAGTCCTGCAAAGTAAACCTATTCTTTCACATGAACCCTTTGGCTCCTGAAGGTTTCCCCTCCAAGCTTGGAAATGTTCCCCTTTGGACAGGCTTGGAGATTCTGGGACTTCTTGTGTGGAAAGTATGTCTCCAAGCTCTATTCTTCCCCCTCTGAAGCCATGTAATTTGCCACACTGGACATTTGCATGGGTGCCTATGCCTAATGCCTGCAGGGTTTCAGTCTCCATCGTCCCTCCCTGTCCCTCTGCCCAATCTACTCCTTTCTGCCCCAGCTACTCACCATCTCTTTGCTTTTAGGGGTGGCTCCGCCACGGCTAAGATAGCTCTTCAGTAGGAGAGAGGCTTCTCTCATCCGGGGACTGAGTTCAAATCTACCAGAGGAGAACAACCCAGAGTAAGACATATGAATGGGTTTTTTTTGGGGGGGGGGATTGTGTGTTTTTGTGCTGCAGTAGAGATATATTTTACAAATGCATGCACAATAGGCAGCTGAGACCTGCAAAGAACAACTGGGAGAGCAGGAATGTTTAGTTTGGAGAAGAGAAGACTTATCATATCATATCACAATATGGTAATATCATGATTATTCTCCTCCTCTGTTTCGCATTTACCACGACTGTGACAAACTGGAGTTTTCCTCTCTCAGTGATTTGGATTCTTTCCAACCATTTAGGCCTCATCGAGGTCTCGTCGGACAACGCAGCATGCTCCAAGGTGCGTCGCTTTGTGTCCTTGTGTGTTGTGATCCTACCTGCTTAACAGCAGTTCAGTTCAGATGTTTTGACTGAAATGGCCCCAATGGCAAAGAACTCAGACTTTGCCAGACTTACTTCTCTTTCATCGTGAGGCTGGCAATTCCAGCAGGGCTGTTTCCATCTTCTGCTGATTCCTCCGGATCGTGGCCCAGCTTTCCCTCATCCGGTGCCATCCCCAGAAGGCTGCTGCCTGGGTCAAAATTGCTGCTGCTGCCACCTGAGCGGGTGGCAAAATCTCCGTCAGAGGAGTCGGTGCTGCCATCTGTGTCTGTTTCAGAGCTGAGAGGGGACCGTTTCGTTGCTTCCACATTCTCATCTTCCTCTTCCTCCTCCTCTTCTTCCTCACTTGAGGTGCTTTCGTACCTGCCATGAGAGATTGGGGAAGGTCAGGCATCCCCCGGAGCAGACTCAGTGGCACTCTTATCCCTTGCCCCAGCCTCGAACCCAGGTCTAGGTGTGCATCTGCACTGTAGCAATATGACAGTTTGACACCACTGTTAGGTGCATAAGGTTTATCCTTTGCAACCCTGGGATTTACAGTTTTATAAGATCTTTAGCTCGAGAGCGCTGGTGCCTCTTCGAACTACCAATCCCACAATTCTGTAGGATGGAGCCAGGGCAGTTAAAGCAGTATCAAACTGCATTATTTCTATGGTGTAGATGCACCCTCTGTGCCCCTATGATTTTATTTAGATTTGAAGGGGATTGGGGGTTTTGGGGGACTGGTGGGGGGGCTTTAGGGCTCCCAAAATTGTGGTCCAGGGGTCCAAGCCCATTCCTGATCTAGAGACACATGTAAATCCCACCCCAGTCTAAAAATAAATTGAACAATCCAATGCACTAAAGCAAATAACAATTAAGGACCCATCTTAGGCTTACCATACCCCTTCCTTTTCCTCCCCTTTTTCAGAGCTAAAATTTCTCCAACTCTGTCCTAAAATTCAGCTGCAACCAGATCAATCCCTGATATTATTCAGTAGAGCTGAATAATCCATAACAATTATTGTTATTTAAATGCAACTGCAGGTTGAGCCTCCCTTATCCAAAGCGCTTGGGACCAGAAGGGTTTTGCAACAGCATTTCTGAAATAATGCAGCCAATTAAAGCTTGAACTGGGAAAGAGATTATTCTCTAGATGATCCTAGTAAACCAGGCAAGGTAAATTGCAGCATGTTAAAGAAGCAGAGACTGAAAGCTTGACCAGCAAAATGGAAAGTACCGTATTAAGAAAAGTAGAGCCTCCTGAAAGGAAACAAAAGAAGTCCTCCATGGATACATTTTGGAAGAAACTTTCAAGGTTCAAGATGTTTTTGTTTGCTTATGCAAGGCTTATGTGTTTCATTTCACATGTAGATATTTGTTAGTTTTGGAATAAAAGTTTGCTGCAACATGTTACACTGCTCTCTCAAAGGTACTACAAGAGCCCTATGCATACTGATATTTTTGGAAACAAATATCACAAAAAGAGGAGCTTTCTAACATGTTTGGAGCGAACTTTTCCTCCCTAGAAAAGGAAATGTTGACTTTGTAGGCCACTGAATCCAGATTTCGACAAAGTTCTTTCAAATGTCATAAACCTATCTCCTTCTTCTTTTTGAGGAAGTTGTTCAGCCCCTCAAATAAAAATGCCTATAAAGTTCATACTGATAGCCCGGAGCGGATTCAGCATTCCCACTGGCTTTGGAGGCACTCCTCCATCCTTCCCACCTCCCAGCCACCAAAGAGAGGAAAATGGAAGGATTCGTACTCGCCATTCAGTACCCCCACAAACTGCAGGGTCTTCCGCCCGGTTCCCGCTTCCATCTTGGAAGGACTGTCCTGCTTCTTCATGATTGATCTAAGGCCTCCTGGAAGGGAAACAGAAACAGTGAGTGGCACGAAATGTGGGGAGATCCCTCCATACCCTTCAACTATTTGTTTGGCAGAGACAGTCCATCCCACTATCACAGCTGTTTTTTAAAAGTGTCCCAGTTTCTCTCTCCACCTTCCATTTTTGTCCCCAGCTTACTTCAATCCCTGCAAAGTGAGTTCAAAATGCAAAAATTAGTGTCAATTTCTTCGCTTGAGACCCTCCACTCACACCCTTAACAACCAGTCCCCAAACTCTATGGTTTATTCTTTCCCAGTAGGGAGGAAGAGCTCACTGCCCATGCGCAGAGGGCACTGAAAATAGATTCGGGAACTAAGCCATGGATGCCCAAACTCAACTTTAAGCCCTTGCTATATAATCAGACCGTTCTGCTTTTTTGGGTAGCAATCTGGCCTCGGCCATCATATTTGCAACCGGGAGCTCACCCGCTCCACTCTTTTCTGCCTTTCTTTGTGTGACAGTCACGGTCTCCTCATCCTTTTCCAAGGGCTCTGAGACCAAACGCAGCTCCTGATCCAGTCCTGAAATCTCCATCCACAGAGTCTCTTTGGCAGATTCCTGCTCCAGAGACTGGGATGGTTTTCTGAGTTGTCCATCTTCTGGAGCATCTGTGTCCAAACCTGGCTCTTGACCACTGGTGTGACCTCCTGAAGCTCCATGTTCCCTCTCCACTTCAATCTGCGCGGCTTTATCACTGCAGGAGAGAGATGTCAGACGTCCCTGTTGCAAATCACAGTCCACGCCGACGCTAGCAACGTGTGGGGAACAATGGACGCCTTTGTCCACCATTTCCATGTGTTTGCCCACAGCCTGGCATCGCGTGGCCGGAACAGCTTCCACACTTGCCTCCACCGTCTCCGGCTGGGCCATGGTCTCTTTGTCAAGCAGGTTCCTTGGCATCCTGGCACAAACCTCTATCCTCAGCTCTTCCAGTTCGTCCGTTGCTTCTTTCAAGTGTCCCTCCAGCATGGCAATGACCTCCCTTTGATGCCGGACAGTCTGCTGAAGGAGTTGGAGCTCCTCTTCGGCCTCGGACGAGACCCCGAGCAAGGACTCCATCACCCACACCTCTGCGTCTTGGGTCTCCAGCTCTCTGCCAACGGCCACCTCTCGCCACGACCTTTGGGACCGGTAATAGAAGACTGCCTCATTCATGTCCACCTCTTCTCCGACCGCAACAGATTTGTGCGAGGCCTCGTCGGCTTTCAAAAGATGGGTTGATCCTCTGCCCATCTTCCCGGCTCTCTCCGAACCGGACAGTTTCTCAGTCAGTTTCTTTAAGCCTGCAATTTTGCTTGTCCTTGGCTTTGAAGGCCTGTCCATGCTTTCTGCCTCACCATGCTCTTCATGAATGTCCTGGCATCCTCCTGCTCCATCCATGACAGTGGTGCCCGCTTTGGGTGATTTTGGAGGGAAGCGGAAGATCTCAGCTTCACCCGCTTGGGACTCCTGCTTCTTCTCCCAAATGCCGGATACCAGCTCCTCTTTCTCCGTCTTCAGTTTGCAAATCTGCCGCTCCAAGATGGGGATGACCTTCACTTGCTCTTCCAACTCCTTTAGCTGTTTCAGGGCGGCCGCCATTTGCTCGCGGACGTGGTGAAGGTGCGCGGGACTGACGGCTGCAGCAGGCGTGCTTCTGCCCGAATTGGAGGGACTCATTTTTACAGGGAAGCTGGGGTCAATGTGGCTCTCCCCCGAAGCATAAGCCCAAGTTAGATTGACTTTGGAAGGGCTGGAGGGGGTCTCAAAGGTGGCCAGGGTCCCCCCACCTGTGATGCTTCGCTGCTCTTCTTCCAGTCTTTTGCTCGTCTCCAACAAAGTTTTCTCCACCCGCGATTTGGGTGATGGAGGAGGAAGAAGCTGAAGGATGGGGGACAACGGGAGAGAGGCTTGTTTGCTCGTGGGTTCCCTGATTTCGGAGGAACCGGCCCACAGTTTGGTCCGGGGAGAGAAGGCGGGTTTTCCATCCTCGCTGGTCATCGATGAAAGGGACTCTGTGGAGGTCCAGCCCCCGGTTCGGCCATGGGATGAGCTCAGTCCTGGCTTGGACCCTTTGGTCTTGCGCTGCAGCGGAAGCTTCCGGAGGGTTTGACCTCTCTCGATATCATCCACATATTTGAGGAAGTCCAGGTCCAAGAGGAAGCCATAAGGGGTCTCTAAAGAGTAGGAGGCCTTCTCTCTGTCCTGGTCCTCGTCGCGGTACAAGAAGGGACCCCCCAAATCTGAAAAGCAAGGAGCACAAAGTATGGAATAATTAAACATGGATCAATGAAGAATTATTTGACAATATATAACTGGAAATGCTCAAGTATGTCTTGCACACTCTTCAACATTTCATAGGACGCGCGGCTGAGCTGTATCAGAATGTGGCAAGAAGGGGCAACATTTATTAATAGGGAAAAGCAGCAAACCTGTTTGATGTAGAGAAAGCCTGGAATTTATGTCTTGAATTTAGGAAAGGAAAGTCTTCAACTCCTTCTCTCCCTGCTGAGCTAGCTGCACTTTTAATATTTGACAACTGAGGACAAAAGGGGGAAAGTGGGAGGAGGAGGAGAAAACCCAGAAACAACCTTCCTCTCTTTCAGATGGATCTTGCGAGAGGCCACCTGCAGAATGGTGCTTACCTGGGAGATTTTGGTCAAGGGAGGCCGCTTGGGCCATTTTCTTGGACTACGTCTTTCCAGGGCGGCTGACAGGGACAGTGCGAACCTGTTGGGTAGGAAAAAGAGAAGTGTCAATCAAAGACAGTGGGCAATGACAATGGTGCTTTTGAGAATGTACAGAGTGCCTTCTCCCTTTCAACCAAAGTCTGGGCTTTGTTCACACGGGTGACTCTCAGGAACATCCCATCTTTGAGACACGGCAAAATCCCACCTGTCCTCACTTGCCTTTCATTTCATTCCTCCAGCAAACATCTCCACATTGGCTCTGATTAATAAAGAATTGGTTCTTTCGTTTGTCCCATAAGCAGTTTGGGGGTTCTCCACAGCTCCCCTAAATTCTCCTGCATCGGCTTTACCGAACCCTGCGTTTGCCTTGGAAGTTATAGATACAGTATGCTCTTTCAATGGTTTTCCCTTTGTGGGAGAAAGAAAGAAAACACACACCCGCACCATGCGCCCGAGGACAAATCAGAGCTTAAGAATGCGAATGTGGCCGAAGGGTGGAGGCTTTTTTGGTGCAGAGACAACAGATGGGGATTTTTATTTTTATGACACAGGAAAAAAACATGCCCCGCGCATGAATCAGGCGGACGGACGTTCTTGGGACACCAGGGGAAAAAGGAGACGGCGTTCTCTGTGTCTTCCTAGGCGACTTCTAGGACTGTTTCCGGATTTGTCGGAGAGGCTGCTTGGCTCCTACGATGCTTTTGGCCAAGCAGGAGGTGAGATCCATCAATGGCACCTTCTAAAATTAGCTGAGAGGAAGGGACTGACCTGCCACCTCCTCCTGGCCAGCTCTTGAAAAGAGGATCTTTCCGTCTCCAACGGGGATGAAGTGCTTTAAAGTGAGGCCCAAAAGCAGCAAAAGACGGGAAGGAGAGGACTTGGTTAATCCCTGGCTCCCCCGGACAAAAGCAGTCAGGTTTGTTTCCAGGTAGAATTCAAAGTGTTGGCTGTGACCTACTCAACTTCACTCCAAGCCCACAGGAGCATGTGCAGACTCCGAGATCCAGAGGATCTCATAGAATCCGAGAGTTAGGAGGGATCTCAAGGGGTCATCCAGTCCAACCCCCTGCCGTGCGAGAACACACAATCCAAGTCCTCTGATGGATGGCCATCCAGCCTCTGTTTAAAAACCTCCAAAGAAGAAGACTCCATCACACTCCCAGCAGAGTGCTTCCTAATGTTTAGGTGTAACCTCTTTCCCCTGTTCCTCTTTTTCCCGTTTTCCAAGCAAACCCCATTATAGATTCGCTTTTGTTGCCCTTATTTCAATGCCTTTCTGACTTCTGGCAACCCAAAGGCAAACCTATCATGGGGTTTTATTAGCAAGATTTGTTCAGAGGTGGTTTGCCACTGCCTTCCTCTGAGGCTGAGAGACTGTGACTTACCCATGGTCACCCAGTGAGTTTCATGGCCAAGCTGGGAATCAAACAGTCCAATGTTCCAACCTCTGTGCCACACTGGCTTTCTCCCATTATAGGTTTGCTTTAGGGTCACCATAAGCCAGAAACAACATGACGTACATTAAATATTTGGCCCTACATTCCTGTTTCCTAAGAGGACCTAATTTGGTTTTTACGCTGAAACATTGCAGACGGATCCCTGTCTTAGGTGCCAAATTCAGAAATGTGTTTTAAAATATTCCGTCCCACGCTCTCCTCTCCAGCCTGGAAAGAGTCAGTTGGGCTCCAGCCTTCAGGATGCAGAGGAAATAACCGGGATCTGAACCCAGGGCTGGACTTGGGCCAGGAAATGACTCCATGGGCCTCAAGGGAGGCTGAGCAGGAGAGGCAATTGTTTGGGGCTGACCCAGGTGGTGCATCTGCCGGACCTCTGACCCGGGGCACGTTTTCCCACACACGCGAGTGTGAGAAAGGGAGCCACGCTCTCCAGCCACACTGGCAGACAAAGAAAACCCATGGGAGGGGTATGGATTCCTACAGAGAGAAGCCACACTGAGACCCAGGTTCGAATCCCCACTCAGCCATGGAAACCCACTGGGTGACTTTGGGCAAGTCACACTCTCTCAGAGGCAGCTGTTGGTAAATCAACAGCTTGGAGTCAATCTTTTAGGCAGCGAATATGGTGTAGTGGTTTGAGTGTCGGGTTCAAATCCTTTCTCAGCCACAGAAACCCACTCAGCCCTCTCTAAACAAATCTTGCCAAGAAAACCCCAGGATAGCTTTCCCTTAGGGTCGCCGTAAGTCAGACGAGATTTGAAAGCACACACGACAGGCCCCTGTGAGGCATGGGTTGAAATCCCTGCTCAGCCATATAAACCCACTGTGTGGACTGAGGTGAGTCACACTCTCTCAGCCTCAGGGAAAGGCAATGGCGAACCTCATCTGAACAAACTCTGCCTAGAAAGCCCTGTGATACGTTTCCACCCAGCGACAACAAGAAATTGAGAGAAACCAGATGTGAGAAACATTCCCGCCTTATCGGGTCCCTCCAGACGGCTGTCCGGGCGGCCAAGCAAAACACGAGGTCCCGAAACAGACCCATTCTTCCTGGCCCTCCGTCCTCCCTCTTCACCAGCCTAGCCTCAAGGAACAGCGGGCGCCAAGAAGTCCCTCTTCCCCACCGGTGTTGGCATGGAGGAGGGCAGGTAGGTCTCCATCTAGTTCAATACTGTCGACTCGGACTGGCAGCTATGCGTCTCTCAGACTTCAGGCATCTCAGTCGAAGCTGGAGATCCCATCCAAGGAACCGATGCAAAGGGCAAAGGACCCTTATATACTGGGTCAGACTATTAGTCCATCCAGCCTGGGATATATAGTCCGCTGGGACTGGCAGCAGCATTCCTCCCCAACTTTCCCTGGAGTTGAGCCTGAGACCCTCAGCAAAGGGATATACGGCAGCAGCAGCCCTGATTATATCTGACACCCATGGAGGTCCGTCAGCGATTCCCAAACTTTGGACTTCAACGCTCAGAAGCCCTGGTCTGTTTGACCAATGGTGAGCAATTCTGGGAGTTGAAGTCCAAAACATCTGGAAGACCAAAGTTTGGGAACCATTGTCGGACTGGCACTGAGAAGACTCTGTCTCTTGAATATCGAGACAAAATTGTGCAAACTTCTTGCTGGTTTCAGTCCATTTTTGGTTGACCTGGGAGTAAATAATAAGGAAGGAAATTCATCCCTGTTCCCCACCATTGGCTGGGGCTGCTGGGCGTTGGAGTCCAGCAGTGTTTGGAGGCTCTCACCTTTTCCTGCCCCTGATCTAGCCCTTCCTAAGGCAAAGCACTGAGGGTGGGAAAGGGGAAAAGACTCTCCCTCGGGCTAGAAGCCAAGGAGAAATGGGAATTTACAAGTGGAAATACACAAAGGCAGACTCCCATTGTATTATCATTTCCCCTTCTCTTCTGCGCTTCCTGCAAAGAAGCCAAAACAAACGTTGAAAAAGATGAGGCACTCCTTCCAGCTTCAGTTCTTCAGATAAGAGGAGCCAACAGGCATGCACTCGAGGCTTGCAACTGCAAGACCCATCGGCCTGCACCACTGGCTGATGGGAGCAGTAGTCCAAAGCAGCCTCCTTCTGAGACCATCCGTTCCACTCTCAATGGTAGTCAATGCTTGCAGGACTGAAGCCCCAGGCCTTTTCTTTTTAACAAGTGGCCACCTTTCTGTTCCTGCAGAGTTGAGCTGCAACCTCCAGCAGAGGTGGAATGGGAGGATTTTCCTTTAAATGCCACATGATATTGCAGCATTGGGAATTGGGAAGCCAGCCACCAAAGTGGGATCAAAAGTGGGCCGCACTTCCTCGGAGGGGAAGGAAATGCCATCCGGCCGGAGAGAAAAAGCCATTGTTCGGACTCAGCCGGCCAAGGGCCAAGAGCAGCTGCCGGCTTCCTGGAAAGGAAACAAAACGGCCAGCGGAGGGGAAGCATCTTTATCTTCAGTGGAACAGACTGGCCGAAAGGCATGGAAATCTACCTGGAAGGCTGCCATATATAACATACCTTCCCACTGTCCAGATTGGGAAGGGACTCTCCTCATTCATCCTCTGCCTTCCCACTTTCTCCGCTGCTGTTAAAATGTCCCGGTTTCTCTCTCCTCCTTCCACATTCCCCTTTGTCCTCAATTGCTGCAAAGTGCAAATGAAGGCACACAACAACAACACAATGTGGAAGATAGGACGAAAAGAGGGAGACCCCATAAGAGGTGGATGGACTCCATCAAAAAGTCATGGCTGCTGTCCTGACTTTGCAAGGCCTGAACTGAGCAATCGATGACCATGGCAGGTGCCTGTTGGGGATGATGGATCCTGAAGACTGCTGTACTGGCCACG
>CM034716.1:7992801-8003455 GCA_020142125.1 Phrynosoma platyrhinos
CTAGACAGCTGCCTGTTGGGGATAATGGACCCTGAAGAGAGTGGTGCTGGCCGGGTTGGTCTAGATGACCTCTGATGTTCCTTCCAGGTCATTGAGGATTCTTTGTATGTTCAGAGTTGGCTCCAGATTAGTCTTTGCCCTGGAAACTATTCTGGAATAAGAAATGTTAGAGGAGGGAAGGTGTTCCTTTTTATTTTATTTTATTTTTTTAAAATGGACTGCTGACCAGAAGCTGGGCGTTTTGGGGGCAATCTGGGGGTGCTGCTGGGAGTGTGAGAAACCGGGGGGGGGGGGGGGGCTCTCTCTTGACAAAGGCTTCTGATTCCATGCCTTCAGTTCTTTCCCTGAGCAATAAACTCTGATTTATTTCTGCCTTGAGGGATGGGGTTCACCCTCAGTCTGAAAGGAAGCCCCTGTTTTCCTTTTCCCATTGGCCAGAAGGAAGAGACAAGAGCAACTGGATCCAGACCGTGGGGCACTACAGTTCCAGTATCCCCTAGCTGGGGAGGATGGGAGATGTAGTCCAGCACCCAAGAGCCAGAGTGGTCCCAGTGCTGGACTGGGATTCTGGAAGGTCAGCCACAGGGCAGCTCACAATAATATCACCTAAAACCAAAGACATTTTACAACACCAAATATTGCCAAAGTTTTAGAGCAATTCAAAAAGCAGCCATCAGCACACACCTCCGAAAGGATCACTTTAGAGGAAGGGGAGAGCTTTCCACCCTCCCCAAAAATAAAATAAAATAAAATAGATGACTTTTCCTATGGACCTGATAGAGGGGGGGGGGTGCACCAGATGTTCTGGGACTCCCCCAAATACAGATCCCAGGATGTCTCCAGGAGGGAGCCCTGGCTCTTCAGGTGGGGCTAAACCGCATTATCTCCACAGTGTAGATGCACTGTGCAAGGCTTGCAAGGGAAGGAAGGGCTAGAGGAACCCCATTTAATCCAGGGGGGGGGGATTTACAGCAGGTGCAATGGGTCTACTCTGGAACCCCCCTGAACCCCAAATACATACCTGAGATTTGGAGCTGCAGGGGGGCTCCTTCCTTCCCTTCCCTTTCCCTTCTTTCGCGATCCCTTCTTTCCTCTGGATTCAAGAGACAGCCTTGCAGAAAGAACATCTGGCGGGTTGACAAGGCAGGGGGCGGGGCTTGAGGGGAGGAATTTGGGAAGGGGAGGGGCCTCACCCTCCCAGCTCTGGGATATCTAGACCTCCCCTCCCCAACTCCAGTGCAAACCTGGCTGAACCTTTGCATTCCCCTGATAGAAAAGGTCTCTGTGTCTGTCTGTTGCTTTGCATGGTGGGAGTGCTGGAGAAGGGCTCCAGGAGACCTGGGTTCGAATCCCCACTCGGCCATGGAAACCCACTGGGTGGTCTTGGCCAAGTCCCACTCTCTCAGCCTCAGAGGAAGAAGGCAAGGGTGGCAAGCCTCCTCTAAAGAAATCTGGCCAAGAAAACCCTAGGCACAGCCAACCCATGGAGGTAGTGACGTGTCCTGGTTAGAGTGTCGGACTAGGACTCTGAGAGACCAGGGTTCGAATCCCCGCTCGGCCATGGAAAATCCTCTCTGGAGGATCTTGGGCAAGTTGCACTCTCTCAGCCTCGAGGAAAGCAAGGGCAAACCTTTTGTGAAGTAATCTTAAGAACCAGCGTGGTGTTATGGTTCGACTGAAGGAAGTAATAGGGCCATTCTCTTCTGCTTTGGTCAGGCCTCACCTGGAATAACGCTGGCACCAGAATTCAAGAAGGATGCTGAGAAGATGGAGCGTGTCCAGAGGAGGATAGTCGAAATGGTGGAGGGTCTGGAGCCCACCAAGCCCTATGAGGAACTGCTGAGGGAGCTGGGGATGTTTAGCCTGGAGAAGAGGGGATATGGGAGCCCTGTTCAAATATCTGAAGAGGTGTCAGATATTGAGGATGGAGGGAGCTTGTTTTCTGCTGCTCCAGAGAATAGGACCTGGAACCAGGGATGCAAGCTCCAGGAAAGGAGATTCCACCGAAATATTGGGAAGAACTTGATGGTAGGAGCTGTCGGACCTTGGAAGATACAGCCTCGGGCGGTGAAGGAGTCTCATTCTTTGGAATTTTTTAATCAGAGGCTGGATCCTCAATAGGACATCCCTTCAAATAGTTAAACACAGCCATGATATCACTTCTTAACCTTCTCTTTTCCAAGCTGTCTGTCAGAAGTGCTTGGATTGTGTCTTCCTGCATAGCAGAAGGGGGTTGGATTGGATGGCCCTTGGGGGTCCCTTCCAAGCCTCTGATTCTAGGTAGGCCCTCATGGGAAAATGCATCTTCAGGTAACCTGGACCAGAGTTTCTGAAGGACTTTGGCCTTTCTTCTAAACTTCAGCTTGCTCCTGCAGCTTTGTTGCCTTCCTGCAAGCCCTTAGGGCAGGGGTAGGCAACCTTTCCCCTTTAAGGGCCGAGGGACTTCAGCTCCCAGAAGCCTCAGCCATGTTGGCCTATAATAGTCCCATGTTGGCTAATAGCTCCTGGGATTCTAGGAGCTGAAGTCCCTCGGCCCTTAAAGGGGAAAGGTTGCCTACCCCTGCCTTAGGGGGAAAATATCCATCCTTTTTGCAACTTTCCACACTCCTCTCTTTCTTCCCAATAGAAATCACTAGATTGCTGGGGAAACTGGCTCCTTTGCCTTCAGGGGAAGAGAAAGCCATGATTCTTTCATCCTCTCCACCACAGATATCCCTTTGACATTTCAGGCTGAGAGAGAAGCATCCAGCCACAAAAAGAAAGGCCTTTCTTTCCTCTTTTTGCAGAATTCAGTCATCTGTTTTTGGAAAGGGGCCGTCGGAAACATTTTTCCATGCACAGAGACTTCTCAGACCAATGGAGGCCCATTAATGGCTGCTTCTCACGCACCGAAAGAGGGTCACGGTTTGGGAAGGACAATCCTGCCATTCAGGCTTGACGACCCTGCAAGGCGGGACCGTCACCCTTCTTCGCCTTTCTGCCTTCCTTCTTTGTCTCTGTGGGTAGTTTTGCACACATCTTCCTCTCTTTCCTGGCGGAACATCTGGATTAAT
Source organism: Phrynosoma platyrhinos (assembly GCA_020142125.1). Taxonomy (NCBI): domain Eukaryota; kingdom Metazoa; phylum Chordata; class Lepidosauria; order Squamata; family Phrynosomatidae; genus Phrynosoma; species Phrynosoma platyrhinos. The sequence continues at coordinate 7,995,855 of CM034716.1, forward strand.
TCTTCCAGACATAAATCTGAAGGAAACTCAGACCCACAGACAGTGACTGCTTTTGTCTGTGAGATCATGGAGGTGGAATGGTTCCCGGTTTCAGTCAGAGAATCCTAGAGCTGGAAGGGACCCCAAAGGGCAATCCAGTCCAACCTGCTTCTGCCATGCAGGAATACACCATCCAAGCCCTCCCTGTGACAGATGGCCATCCAGTCTCTGCTTAATAATAATAATAATAATAATAATAATAATAAAATTTATATCCCGCCCTTTGGGGACCCAATCAGGGCGGCTTACAACAATAAAACCGTACAATATATCCCAAAACATAATCCCTCCCCACCTTAAAACAGTATTAGATCAATGAAAATTAAAACTACAAATTCGAACAATTAAAAAAAAAAGTTACAAGCATAAAAAACTTTACAAGCATGATATTTAAAAAACTTCCATAGAAGGAATCCTAGAATCTGAGAATTGGAAGGAATCCCCGAAGGGCATCCAGTCCATCCCACTTCTGCCATGCAGGAAGACACAACCAAAGCAATCCATCCAGACTCTGTTTAAAGACCTCCAAAGAAGAGACTTCGTCACCATCTAAGGGAGCGTCTTCCATTGTTGAGCCGCTCTCACTGTCAGGAAGTTCCTCCTAATGTTTAGGCGGAATCTCTTGTCCTGTAGTTTGCATCCATTGCCCCATGTCTTAGTCTCTGGAGCAGCAGAAAACAAGCTTGCTCCATCCTCAGTATGACACCCCTTTAAATATTTAAACAGGGCCATCATATCACCTCTTAACCTTCTCTTCTCCAGGCTAAGCTTCCAAACCCCAACCCACCTTTCGTAGATTTTGGTGGTTTCCAGACCTTCTACCATTCTGGTTGCTCTCCTCTGGACACAGTTCCAGCTTGCTAATATCTTGAATTTTGTGGTGCCCAGAACTGGACAATGTACTCCAAAATTTCTCTGCCTCAATAGCCCAGAGGCACCGGATCCCATCTGATCTTGAAAGCTAAGCAGGGTCAGCCCTGGTTAGTACTTGGAGTCAAAAACGTGCAAAACCCAGACCATGGTGAACAGTCAAAATATTCAGCATTCAGAGACTGGTGAACATGCACTCAAAATATGTAATGTCCAGGCACTGGTGAGTGTCCAGTTACAACATGCAATGTCCAGACACTGGTGAACATGGCCTCAAAAAGTGCCAAAACAGGTGGCTATGCAGATGCAACATGTGTGACATCCAAACTCTGGTAGAACTGCAACCAAAACACTAGGCACTAGTGAACATGAAGGTTAAAATGTGCAAGAGCCAGACAGTGGCACATGTCCAAATAAAGCATGCAACAGCTGGATAAAGGGTGCAGGGGACGGGTGCATGTGCTTGTGCTTGTGCTTGTGTTTGGTGTGAGGCATGAGAAGATCCACTGCCAGGCTCTTCCTTCTCTCTGATCCAGGAGAATTCCTAAACAAGGAAATAAGGGGAAATAAATGGTGGTTTCCTCAGCAAGAGGCTCCATGAGCTGCTGGTGACACCAAGCGGCTCCTGCAAAGTTTTGCATCTCCTGTTTTCCACCCCGAAAAGCATGTGTCTCTCTCACAGGACACACAAACACAGAGGGAAGAAGGGCCTTTTTCTACTGCTCTCCAGACAACATCCCTGAGGGGCTCCTTCCCCTTCTCCGGGCAGCTTCTTCCAAGGAGCAAAGGCAGCTCTCCGAATCTAGAAAGCCAGAGGGCCAGGCTGGAAATGGCCCCATTCCCCATTTCCCAGGCCCCCTCCGTCCACCCTGCCCTCCCTCGCAGGGAGGCTGTTGTGAGGAGGAAAATATGCCAGAGTAACCTTTAAGGATCCCTGTCCCCAGAGTCCATTTCTGGGAGGCATGTGAAGAGTGCTTTTGCGTGGCGCAGACAGTTATTCTTTCCTCACAGAGGGAACAAGTTGCCATCCAAGGATGTGCATCTCATCTGCTTTTCAGTGCATCTGAAATACACTAATGTAAAAAGACATATATGTATATATATAGTACATATATATATGTGTGTGTGTGTAGATATAGATATATCCCACAGCCCAGTACATGGAAATGTGTACGTGTGTGTGTGTATATGTATATATACGTATACCTCACGTATACAAATATGTGTGTGTATATACATACATATATATATACATATGAGAAGTGTGTACATATAATAATAATAATATTTATTTTTATCCTGCCCCTCTGCAAACGCATACAACATTAAAATAGGTACATAAGAATACAGTATGAATCCCACAGCCCATCCATCCCTTAAAATAGTATTAAACAATAACCAGATTATAACATATTAAAACAAAATAATCACAGTGACAGGACAAACAGATTAACAACAGTGGCAGAGAACAGGAAAAGAATGGGCTAAGTCTTGAGGCCGGGAAATCTAGTCGGAAAAGGCCTGCTGGAAGAGATCCGTCTTAGCAGCCTTTTTAAAGCTGTTCAAGGTGGTAATCTGACGGATCTTGTCCGGCAGGCCGTTCCATAATCTGGGAGAGGTTGCAGAGAGCCTCGTTTTTATCGGCTGCAGCAAATTCCTCCTAGGAGACCGGAGCGTGCGGGTGGGATTATACGGAAGGAGACGGTCCCGAAGGTAGGATAGAGCCAAGCCATTGAGGGCTTTAAAGGTAAGAACCAGCACCTTATACTGGGCCCAGAAACTAATAGGCAGCCAATGAAGAGATTTCAGTACAGGTGTTATGTGGTCTCTCCTTGACGTACCTGAGGCCGGCCTGGCTGCCATGTTCTGCACTAACTGAAGTTTCCGGACCAAGCCCGAGGGTAGCCCCATGCAGAGCGCATTACAGAAATCAAGGCGAGAGGTTACCAGCGCGTGTAAGGTCCCTTACTTCCAGGAAAAGGCGCAGCTGGCGTTATCAGCCGAAGCTGGTAACAGGCGTTCCTGACCGCCGCATTGACCTGATTTGTCATCTGGAGGGACGGATCCAGGAGCACCCCCAGACTATGAACACGGTCCTTAGCAAAGAGTGTGGCCCCGTCCAGGAATGGAGGTTGTATCCCAATACCTGAGATACGGGGTGCACTATCTATGTGTGTGTGTGTATGTCTATGAAAGGAGCTTTGCCATCCAGTCCTGGACGGGGTCAGACTTCCCCTAAAGGACAAAGTACGCAGTTTGGGAGTACTCCTGGATTCATCTTTACAGCCGTCATCTCAAGTGGATGCGATGGCCAGGAGTGCTTGGTACCAACTTCGGCTGATACGCCAACGGCGTCCCTACCTGGACCGAAAGGACCTGGAAGCAGTAGTACCTGCCCTGGTAATCTCTCGTCTGGATTTCTGTAATGCGCTCTACATGGGGCTACCTCTGTACCGAGTTCGAAAGTTTCAACTTGTTCAAAATGCGGCAGCCAGATTGGTCACCGGAACATCAAGGCCGGACCATATAACACCTGTATTAAAATCTCTTCATTGGCTGCCGATTAGCTTCCGGGCGCAGTACAAAGCGTTGGTTATTACCTTTGAAGCCCTGTATGGCCTGGGTCCGAGTTACTTGAAGGAATGCCTCTCCCCACATAAAATCCACCCCACGCTCTCCGAAGATCTGGGAAGAACTTATTAGGACATCATTAGGCTGTTCCCCGCCTCGATTGCGACGCAGAGAGGCGGGTTATAAATAAATATTATTTTTATTTTTATTATTATTATTATTATTATTATAAATATGAGATGTGTGTCTGTGTGTGTGTATATCTATATCTATACCTATGAGGCGGTATATGCATATGCACGTGTTTGTCTGTCTCTCTCTGAGGGGGCCTCACTGAGGACTAGAGCCTCGCCTCTGCCTCAGATCCTGCAACCAGCGACCATCAGAAGGCGGCCGATGCGCCTGCGCACTCCCCTTCCCCCGCTCTCGGCTCCCTCACCGTCTCCCGGGCAACGCTCCCCCGGCCCCTCCCCTCGTCTTCCTCTTCCGCCCCACCCATTGGCTGGCCCGACCGGCGGCCGCTGGCCCCGCCCCGTTCCCCTCAGCGCGCTCCTATTGGCTGCGGCGTCGCTTGGGGCGACGAGATGGGAGAGGGAGGGGTGCTGAAGGAGTCATTTCCGGTTCCGGTGTGGAGGAGGAGGAGGAGACGGGAGTCTGCCTGCCTGCCTGCCTGCCTGCCTTTGAGGGGCGCCAGTCGGTCCGTCAGCCAGGGCCCGAGCCATGGGGAGGCGGCGGCGCGAGGGCGAGGAAGGGCCGGAGGAGCCGCGGCCCTGAGGGGGAGCCCGGGCCGGGCCAGGCGCGGCGGAGGCGGAGGCCTCGCTAGGCCCGAGGAGCTCCGGAGCGGGAGGGAGAGGGCGGCGGGCCGGGCTGGGCCCAGCCATGGACAACCAGGTGAGGGCCCTCGCTCCCCTTCGAAAACTGGGGCCTGCCCCATTGGACGGACGGACAGGCCACGCCCCCTCCTGGGTTGGGGGCGTGGCTTTTGGCGGGGGGGTTGCGAAGAGGGAGGCTTCCTGGGGCCACGCCCCGTCCCGCGCGCGACGAGTGGGCGTGGCCTTCCCGCGGGCCTTGGCCCGATTGGACAGGTGGTGAAGCCACGCCCCTTTAACCCCATAGCCTCTACCTGGGGGCGGAGCCGTGCTCTGTGGGAAAAATGCCAAGCCACGCCCCCAGCTCTAATAAGGGCGGGGCTGGCTCTTCCTCCTGGCGTGGACACGCCCCTTTCTGTCGCCCAGAATTGGCATGTAGGGAGTGGGCGGGGCCGATGGGTGGGGGCTGCTTCCATAGATGGAGATTTGCAGTTGCTCCGGCTGGGAGTGGGAGGGGCTTAAGTCGAGTGGGAGGGGCTTCCCTGCCTCCTGTCTTAATGTGAAGAGAGGCAGGGCTGATACTGTCTCTTTTCTGTGAGTTGGGAACAGGCAGCTTGGACCTGACTCACATCCTCTGCGACCTTTGGGGTGTGCTGCCTGGGGAGTATGGGAGTTGTAGTCCAAGAGGTGGCAAGGAAGGAAATGGTAGTCTGGGCTACCTCTGCATTGAGGGTTTAGAGCGCTTTGCATCTTGCAGCGAGCATCATGTGTGTATGCAGCGTTATGTCATGGTTTAGACTCTGGAAGGACAGGGTTCAAATCCTGACTAGCCCTGGAAAGCCTCTGTAGGAATCTCAGCAAGTCCCACTGTGCCTCAGAGGAAAACCATGGCACGCTCTCCTTGGAGAAGCCCAGAAATCCCCCCCCCCCCGTTAGTTTCAAAGGTTGTGCCAGATTCCATCATGCCTTTTTGTGCAGGCGGTGCGTCTGTAGTTATTCACACATTGTAGGGGTGTATTCACACATGGTAGGGGTGTATGTTATTCACACATGGTAGGGGTGTATGTAGCAACAGGAAACCATAATGTGCATTGAACAAGATGCGTAGTAGTTACATGCAGCTTTAAGCCAGTATCAATCTGTGTGTAAAAGGTGTTAGGACATACACAAAGCCCTTTGTATACTTAAAATGTCTTATGTGTGTGCATACATACATATAAACATTTACAGAGAGACACGCGTCGGTTAGTATTGTCAGCGCATATACTGCCGTATTTGAAGAGCTAGCCATGTCAGTCTGCTTAAGCATGAACAGATATAGAGGAGCCCAGTAGCACCTTTGAAATAAGCTGGGGAGGAAGAAGCATTTGTGGACCCAGCAATGGCTTCTGATGAAGAGTTTGTGGCCGTTGCCTGTGGGGCAAAGTCCCTCATCAGTGTAGAGAGTGGATTAGGCTGTGTTTACTGACTCCGTTTCTTGGCCTGTAACCCTGCTGCTGCTGCTCCTCCTCCTTTGCCTCCAGTGCACTGTCCAGGTGAAGCTGGAGCTGGGGCACCGTGCCCAGCTACGCAAGAAACCAACCACCGAAGGTTTCACCCACGACTGGATGGTCTTTGTGCGCGGGCCGGAGCAGTTCGAGATTCAGCACTTTGTGGAGAAAGTGGTCTTCCGGCTGCACCAGAGCTTCCCGAAGCCAAAGCGGGGTGAGTGCGCAAAGGTGGGGATGTTGTTGCTGGCAGCCTGGGATGTGTGTGGCTTCTTCCATGCCCAAAGGGACGTCTGCCACTGTGAGAACCTGAGGAGAACAAAAGGCCCAGGGTGCTGTTTCTCACAACCAGAAGCAGGGCTTGAGCACAGTGGGGTAACCTCTGTGGAGAAGAGAGAGAAATCCATTATTCATCTATGGCTTAGGCTTTTAAGTGTTTCTGTCTCTCTTTTCCCTCCTAAGTCTGCAAAGAGCCGCCCTACAAGGTGGAGGAGTCCGGCTACGCTGGCTTCATTATGCCCATTGAGGTCTACTTCATAAACAAGGTACTGTTTCATTCTTCCCCTGCCTCTGCCGCCACTACCACTACCTGTTTCCGTACCCAAGGCAGCTTAACTGGCTACCCCTTCCAATCCTTGTTGGCCCTACCAAATCAAAAATGGTGTTCAATCTCTAATTTCTTTAGGTTTTTAAAAAACTTACTTCTAAAAACACAAATTCTGGCCATATGTACTATATAACCTGAATGCTTTGTGTAGGAATTTGAAAAATGTTGATGTGGACATCCTGGAAAGCTGAATGTTAGCTGTAGTATTTTTCCAAATGCATTTTCAGTTCCTGTCCCACTCTCCCCACAAAATTCACCATCCACAATTGGAGGGAAAGGGTAGCTGGGTTGTGCTGACCCATGGGTCAATAACTAGAGGGCAAAAGGATATGTAATGTGATAGTGGCAGTCCTTAAACTATCTAAAAAGTACAAGAACAGCAGTGTGTGGCTATATTTAAAAATCTTTGTCCCCAACCCTCCCATTTTCAGAGAACAAACTTGGAGGTATAATTCTCTGATAGCTGTGGAGCTGCCTTTTTATGTTATAATATCTTGGTGGTGCAGTGGTTAAATGCCAGTACTGCAGCCATTCACAGCCACAATGTTGTGAGTTCGATCCCAGGGACTCCAAGGTCCACTCAGCCTTGCATCCTTCTGTAGGTCGCTAAAATAAGTACCCAGCTTGTTGGGGGCAATTAGGTCACACATTGTAAATTGCCTGCTTAGGGAATGCTTAAGTTCAGTGTACTTCCTATTCCTGCATTTTATCTGTACTCTTTACTGCTTTAGAAAAGCCTAAATACCCTGAAAGCACCAGATCTCATCTGATCTTGGAACTTAAGCAGGGTCAGCCCTGGTTAGTACTTGGATGGGGGGACAACTAGGGACTGTAGGCAAAACCTCAGAGGCAGGCCATGGCGAACCACTCTGAAGATTCCTTGTCTAAGGGAAAAATCCCTATGAAATCCATGGGGTTGCTCTCAGTCAGTAGGAAACCTGGAGGAACAAGTACTCATTCTTGACGTTGAACATGTGTCTGCCTCTTAAAAGCCCTACCAAACCCAGTTGGTTGGTACCGTGGCAGTCAAACTACCAACAAGAACCAGTGGAGTGTGTAATGTCCTTGCCAGTCCTTCATGATCTTCCCTCAGGATTTGTGGGAGCACTTCCAGGTGCTTCTTGTAGCCTCTGAAACTTGTAATTGTCTGGGTCCAGTTTGGTTGAAAGACTCAGCTGTGTCCGTATGAACCTGCTTGAAGGTTAGGTGTGGAGTCCT
>CM034716.1:8030738-8062967 GCA_020142125.1 Phrynosoma platyrhinos
GTTTGAGTGTTGGACCAGGACTCTGGAGACCGGGGTTTGAATCCCTGCTTGGCCACGGGACCCACAGGGTGACCTTGAGCAAGTCACACAATCTCAGCCTCAGATTATTGCAATGGCAACCCCCCTCTGCAGAAACGTGCCAAGAAAGCCCCCTGGTAGCTTTGCCTGGTCTGCTTCAAGAGGCTTTGCCGGGGGTCTCCTTGGCTGATTTCCTCTCTTTTTCCTCCCTTTCAGGGGCTTTGCTGTTGGTGTTTATACCACCAACTCCCCGGAGGCTTGCCAATACGTTGCCGAAAATTGTGGTGCCAACATCATTGTGGTGGAGAATGACAAGCAGCTCCAGAAAATCTTGGAGGTGAGCGAAAGCCTTGCTTGGCGTCTTGTAAGCTTTGCCAGAATCCACCGTGTCTAAGCCCCTTGGACTGACCCTAATCTCTCCCCAACCTGTTCAAATAAATAGATAAAATATACAGTATACATAATCCGATGGCATTTTCAGACACGGCTATAGATAAGAAAGAGAGAGATGGAGAAAAGAGAGAAGATAATAGACGCAGATAAGGGAGAATAGTTTTGAAGCTGCAGCTTAGAGGAAGGAAGTGGCCTTTGAATCTTCCTTGCTGAAGAAAGAAAGAAAACCCTTAGAAATTGATGGAGTTGCTGAATGAAGGTGGACATACTTCTAGATAATAATCAATAATAAGCTGGTGATATTCTGTTCTAGATTGAAAGCAAATTGCCTCTTTTGAAAGCCATCATCCAATACGGCCAGAAAATCAAGGAGAAAAGACCAAACCTCTACTCTGTGAGTTTTCCCATTACGACTTCTTTCTTTCTTTCTTTCTTTCTGTCTTTCTTTCTTTCTTTCTTTCTTTCTTTCCCATCCTTTGGCATTCCTTTGCACACATCCCAAGGCAACCCTGTTTTGGGGAAAGGGAGCGGTTTGGCGCCTCCTCTTCGCTCCCCATAAGAATGACCCATAACCTCCCGATTTGTCCCGTCTCTCCCAGTGGAACGAGTTCATGGCGCTGGGCAGCAGAATCTCGGACGACCTTCTGGACAAGATCATTGAGTCCCAGAGCCCCAGCCAGTGTTGCACCCTCATCTACACCTCGGGAACGACGGGGCAGCCCAAGGGGGTCATGCTCAGCCACGACAACGTAAGTCGAGACGCTGGACACGGTGGCAGGGAGTTCCACAAGCCCCCGACATGTCACCACGCAGGGAAGCGGTCCCATGAATGGGAATGGTGACGGCGCCAGGATAAATCTGGAAATTCCGCGCAGCCTCTCTGTCTTTGTGTGTTTGCGTAACGGACGTTGCGCGTTTCTTCGCCTTCCAGATCACGTGGACAGCCAGGGCCAGCGGGGAGTACGTTGGGCTGAGCAAAGCCACGGAGCAGCAGGAGGTGGTGGTCAGTTACCTCCCACTCAGCCACATCGCTGCCCAGATGGTCGACATTTGGCTGCCCATCACCTTTGGCGTGCAAACGTGCTTCGCACAACCAGATGCGCTAAAGGTAACAAGGGAGCACTCTCCCTTTTGCAAAACGTTTTGTAGTATTTACGTGTGGCGTACCGGTTTGAGTGTTGGACTGTGACTCTGGAGACCAGGGTTCGAGTCCTTACTCAGCCATGAAAGCAAGTCACACTTTCTCAGCCTCAGGGGAAGGCAATGGCAAACCTCCTCTGGACAAATTTTGCCAAGGAAACCCCTTGATAGCCTTAGCGTTGCTGTAAATCGGAAATGACTTGAAGGCACACAGCGCTGTGGTTTGAGTTTTGGATTACGACTCTGGACACCAGAGTTCAAATCCCCACTCAGCTGTGGAAACCCAGTGGGTGCCTTTGGGCAAGTCACACTCTCTCAGCCTCAGAGGAAAGTAACAGCAAACCTTCTACAAAGAAATCCGGCCTAGAAAACCCAGAAGAGGATTGACTTGAAATCTTAATTTATATATCCTTTTCCACCTTCTCTGGGGCACACAAAGAGGCTTGCAGAAATTAAAAATGCTGCCATTAAAAGCCATCTTCTGTGAAAAGTATAGAAGATTAAAATAGAATTAAACTGTGGAACTGCGTTGCGATGCAAGCTCAGGATGCTGGGACTTATAGTCCAACCACGACCAGCAGACTGTGTGATTCCCACGCTTGGTCTGCTCTAGCCATGGCCCTCCTCCACATATGGCTGCACTGCAACTCCCAGCATGCTGGGATTTGCAATCCAGCCATAACTGGGATCCTCCAGGGTTCCCATCCTTGCTTGGTGCTGATTTTCACAAGCTCTGCAGGGCTTTTTCCAAACCTTGGAAAAGTTACTTTTTGGGACGGGCCGGGGGGTGGGTGGTTCTGAGAGCCGCAGTCCAAGAAAAGCGTACCTTTCCCACCTGAGACTTCCTGCATGCAAAACAGATCTCTGCAATGGGAAGGGGACCCCTCCTCCCTCCCAAAGCATGCCAGCCTTGACCTCCTGCTGCTCTTCCAGGGCACCTTGGTGGACACCCTCAAGGAAGTGAGGCCCACCGCCTTCCTGGGCGTCCCCCGCGTCTGGGAGAAGATGCAGGAGCGGATGAAGTCGGTCGGGGCCAAGTCCTCGGCCCTGAAGCGCCGGATCGCCACCTGGGCCAAAGCGGTTGGGCTGGAGACCAACCTCAAGCGCATGGGCGGGTAAGGAAGGCCGCCTTCGCAACGGAGGCCGGCGGAGGAGGGCACACGGCGGCATTGTGACCGTTGCAGGTGGACAAGAGACCTTTTATTGCAACCTCTAAAGGAACCGTCCAGAGTGCGTGAATCCCCCCCTCCCCTGTTATTAATATAATAGATCCCTTCAGCACCTTGGAAAGCTCTTTTGACATTCAGGTGAAACCCTGGAGTGGATTTCTGGCCCTGCCGACTTGGAAGGCCTCAGCTGCCATGGCCTGTGGGCAGATAGAGTGGCCCTTCCACATTTGCTGGGGTTATGGGCCCAGGACCTTCTAGAGGGAACATCTCCCTAGGAATCTCTCTGTCCTCCAGCGCAAGTCTGTGGTCAATATCTGCCAGAAGTTGACCGTAGAATCATGCTGGAGGACCTACAAATGCCTAGAGGGGTGCTTTCTCTAGGAATCTCTAGATCAGGGCTAGGCAACCTTTCCCCTTTAAGGGCCGAGGAGGGACTTCAGCTCCCAGAATCCCAGGAGCTATTGGCCAACATGGGACTATTATAGGCCAACATGGCTGAGGCTTCTGGGAGCTGAAGTCCCTCCTTGGCCCTTAAAGGGGAAAAAAGGTTGCCTACCCCTGCTCTAGGTCCTCCAATGCAACTCAATGGCCAACATCCAGCAGAGTTGCATGGAGGACCCAGAGATTCCTAGAGAGAACTTGAGAATCAAATCTGCAAATGTGGAAGGCCAACTGTAGCCCTGGGTTTGGAGAGCATTTGGGGGTACAGGAGTCCTGAAGCTAGCATGGGCAACTATGGGCATCCTGGGGGCCGTGTTCCCCATTTCCTGGCATTCCCCAAGTTAGCCATGGACGGTCAGCGTGGAAGGCTGGTCCTCTTGCAAGGGTCCGAAGGAAAACCCGCTCTCCCTGCTCTCTCCCCCCCGCAGCGCCACGGACCTCCCGCTGAACTACCGCTTGGCCCGGACGCTGGTCTACAAGAAGGTGCGGAAAGCCCTGGGGCTGGACCGCTGCACCAAGTGCTACACGGGGGCCGCCCCCATCTCCAGGGACACCTTGGAGTACTTCCTCAGCCTCGACATTCCCATCTACGAACTCTACGGCATGAGCGAGAGCTCCGGGCCCCACACCGTCTCCCACCCCGATTCCTTCAGGCTCACCAGGTACCGATGGGACGGGCGCCACGCTTTCCCTGGGGACCGGGACATCCGCAAGACGGGGCCTTCTTGGTGGCGGCTCCTAGGGTCATGTTGTCTTTTTCTTCCTTGTTTATTTACCTGTTTTCCTCTTTATTTTCTTCTTTGTCTGTCTTCTTTTTCTCCTTACTTGTTTATCATCTTATCTTCTTTCTTACTGTCTTTTTCTTCCTTTTTAATTTATTTTCTTCTTTTTCTCATTTATATATTATCTTATTTTCCTCCTTACTGTCTTTTTCTTTATCTGTTTTCTTCTTCATCTACATTTTCCTCCTTCTTTCTCTGTTTATTGATCACCTTTTTATCCTCTCTTCTTACTGTCATCTTTCTTTCTTTTTCTTTATCTTCTTATCCTGTTTGTTCTTATTGTCTTCTTCCTTACTCATCTATTTTCTTATCATCTTCTGTCTTCTTTTTCTTTATCATCATCTTATCCTCTTCCTTCTTATTCTCTTCTTCCTTGCTTATCTATTTTCTTCTTATCATCTTTCTTCTTTTTCTTTATTTCTTATCTTATTATCCTCTTCCTGCTTATTGTCTTCTTCCTTATATATCCTTTTTCTTATCACCACCATCTTCTTCTTGTTTCTTCTTTTTCTTTATCTTTTTATCCCCTTCTTTCTTATTGCCTTCTTCCTTATATTTCTTTTTTCTTATTATTATCAACATCAATTTTCTTTTAATTTTTCTTCATCATCTTCTCATCCTCTTCCTTCTTATTATCATCTCCTCTCTCTCTCTCTCTCTCTCTCTCTCTCTATATATATATATATATATATTCTTTTTCTTCTTCTTATCATTCTTCTTATCATCATTATCATCTTCTTTCTGATTTTTCTTTATCATCTTCTTATCATCTTCCTTCTTATTGTCTTCTTCCTTCTATCTATCTATCTTCTTCTTTCTGTTTTTTCTTTATCATCTTCTTATTTTCTTCCTTCCTGATCTCTTCTTCTCCTCCCTTATATATTTATCCGCTCCCTTTCTTCTTTCTCTCCCCAGTTGTGGGAAAGAGATCACGGGCTGCAAGACGATGCTTTTCAAGCCGGACAAGGAGGGCATCGGAGAGGTTTGCTTTGCCGGCCGCCACGTCTTCATGGGCTACCTGAACATGGAGGACAAGACGAAGGAGGCCATCGACGAGGAGGGCTGGCTCCATTCGGGGGACCTGGGAAAGCACGACGCGGACGGCTTCCTCTACATCACGGGGAGAATCAAAGGTAAAGCGGGGCTGCCTCCGCCCAGCGACTCCTCTTCTCTGAAAGTTTTGTTGCCTTCCTCTGAGGCTGAGAGAGTGTGACTTACCTAAGGTCCCCAAGGTTTCTGTGGCCGAGCAGGGATTCAAACTCTGGTCTCCAGAGCCGTAGTCAAACCACATTGGCTCTCCAAAGGAAAAAAGGTCCTCACCGGCAAAGAAGGAGCCGTTCTAATCTCTCTAGAGAAGGATTTCCAAAGTCTGGGAGCAGCCACCAAGAAGGCCCTGTCTCTCTCGTTCTCAACAGACGGGCCTTGCGATGGTGGCGAGTGCGAGAGAAGGTTCAGGCCAGCTCATAGGGGAAGATGTGGGATTTTGGATAGCCTGGAGCGCAGCACTGCATCTCTGGTCTGGGGTGCGGATGGTGAGCACAGAGATGGCGTGTTGCAGTTTGTGCGTCGTCTCCTTTTTTGCAGAGCTGATCATCACCGCCGGCGGAGAGAACATCCCTCCGGTCCCAATCGAGGACGCGGTCAAGGAAGCCGTCCCCATCCTGAGCAACGTCATGTTGGTGGGAGACAAAGCCAAATTCCTGGGCATGCTCATGACGCTCAAGGTAAGGACCGGTGCTACGTTTCCCAGCCGAGCATCGTCCCGGGCCTCAAACTGGAGACCTCCAGATCCCTAACGATGATGCCGCGAAGCATCCATCGTGCGTGAATTGCTCACCAATTGCTCACAGCTTGTCATTCAAACACACACACAGACACACACGCACCGTTTGGAAATCAGGGCTGCATGCGCACTGCAGAAATAATCCAGTTTGGCACCACTTTAACCGCCATGGCTCCATGCCGTGGAATCCTAGGAAATGTAGTTTGGTGAGGTACTACAGAGCTCTCCAAACATCTCACAAAACTGCAGTTCTCAGGATTCCCTCGCATGGAGCCATGGCGGTTAATAATAACAATAATAATAATAATAATAATAATAAAGATTATTTATATCCCGCCCCTTTGAGATCAGTCGGGGCAGCTAACAAGAATACAATATACATACAACTGTAAAATCTAATTCCCCCCCCCCTTAAAAATTATTAAATCAATTATAAATTAAAACATACAATAAAATACAACAATAATTTGAAAACGATCACAGAAAAACCACACAGTTAAAGTGGTGTCAGACTGGATTATTCCTGCAATGCGGATATAGGGCCTTTGCAGACTGCCAGAAATAGTGCAAATAGGGTCTACTTTTAGGGTTAGCGTTAGTGCTAGGGAATCATGGGAATTGTATTTTTTTCTGAGACATTGAGCCTTCTCTGTCGGAGAGCTCTGGTGCCACAATAAACTACAGTTCCCATGATTCCCTAACCCTAAAAGTGGGCTCGATTTGCACTATTTCTGGCAGTCTGCAAAGGCCCCAAGTCTCAAAGGCGGCTCCTCCAAAACCTTGCTTTTGGCTTCTCCAGTGCACCGTGAACTTGGATTCGGGCGAGCCGGAGGACACCCTCACCCCCGAAGTGATTGAGTTTTGCCGAAAGGTGGGCAGCCACGCCACCAGGGTCTCGGAGATCGTCCGCACCAAAGACCCGGCCGTCTACACAGCCATCCAGAAAGGGGTCATGTCCGTCAACGAACGGGCCACCTCCAACGCCCAGAAGATCCAGAAATGGGTGCTGCTGGACAAGGACTTCTCCATCGCTGGCGGAGAGCTGGGTGAGTGCGGGCGAAGCGGCCGCCTCGCTTCCTTTGCCGCCGCCGCCGCTACCTGCGAGCGAAGCACGTGCGCCCTCCTTTAACAGCAAAATTGGGTACCTGAAACTACAGATCCCAGTATTCCATAGAGATGGAGCCATGGCGGTCATTTCCAACTAGGGCTGAGTCTTAAGGCTGACCTATAATGGGGTTTTCTTGGCAAAACTTATTCAGAAGAGGCTTTCCTCTGAGGCTGAGAAAGCGTTGACCCCCCCAGGTCAACTAATAGGTTTCCATGGCTGATCAGGGATTTGAACCCTGGCCTCCAGAGTCTTAGCCCAACACCCAAACCTCAACGGCTCTTTGCAGATTTATCCCTCTTTTCTCTCCATTTGGCTTTTCATGCCTTCTCTGAAAGGGATTTTGGGGGCAGCTGCTGTTTCCTCTGCCTTTTGCAAGGAGGCACACAGAGATAAAATAAGATTATTTAGAGCAGGATCACAATGGGATCTGGTGATCTGATCTTGATGCCGGCGATGCCAGCGATCCAGCTTGGCACCGTATTTTTGCGCCCCTTGTCCTTTCCTCCTTAATTAGTTGCATTTCCGTTTCCCCAAAGGTCCCACCATGAAGCTGAAGAGGCCGGTCGTAGCGCAGATGTACAAGCAGCAGATAGACCAGATTTACGCCGAGACATGAAACGCCAAACCGGATCCGCGCAGCCTGAATCCCGCCTCTATCCGAAGCCCTGCCTTCCCCTATCGAACCCTGGTTTTGCACGGAGCCTCTTCCAAAGAGAAACGACGACTCTTCTTCTTTTCTGCCCCGTGACAAACGAGGTTTCAATAAAGGGCAACTTCGTGAAGTCCGCTCTCTCTCTTGTCTTTTCCACCTTTTCCTCTCCTTCGCACGTTCTCTCGCTCTCCCCGTCCTCCGCGTTTTGAGATTGGGATCCGTCAAAGATTGCAGGGATCTCGCCGTCGGGTTACGAGTTCGACTGCTGTTTTCCAAGCTCCGGGATGCGAAGGCAGCCATCTTTGTGGGATCCGCCAAAGACCGTCGTGTTTTTCCTCTGCGCTGTTCTTGCGTCTCCGCGCAGTTTGCCTGCCGTGTTCCACAAGGGTTGTGGGTTGTGGTTTTTCGTCCTCCTGAAGAGAAAGTACCAAAAACTCGAGCCGTACCCCAAAAACTGTGGGTACCCACCTCACTTTCACGGGTGCTCCTCTGTCCTCGGCCATGAAACGGGAGCGACGTGGACACAAACCACGAAGGGGGCGAAACGTGCAGGACTTCCTTCTTTTTCCGGGAGGGGTGCGTAGTTGCGCAGTTGCACAATATTTCCGGAGGAACGTTGCACCCCTCTCTGGACACATTGAAGCCATTCCACGCACGCGCGCACACACACACACACACACACACCTGTGCGCACGCACACTCACCCACATGTGCCAAAATGGCCGCCGGCGCTTCACACACGCGCAAGTGCGCACTCACCAGCAAAACTCAATCTGCGGATCTTTCCAGTTTTTACTTTGGGTTATGAGTTCGACTTTGCTGTTTGCCGAGGTCCAGGGTGCGAACGCAGCCGTCTTCGCGGGATTGCGACCGAGGTTTTCTTCTCTAGCTTCTGGCGCTGCATGCGAATTGCGCCGCTTCCTGTGCCGCAACTTTGAGGGACACCTTTTGAGGGATTAAATAGATCCCTTAATCCATCTCTTTGCTTTCGTCTCCAATGAAAGTAGGAAGTCGTAGGCCACCAAGGCTCTCTGGGAACTGAGTGCGAATCTCCCCTCTCGCTCTCTGAAGTCAGTTGATCTGCTCCAGTGAGAAATGCATGTGTAAAATATAGGATTTGACCTTCTGGTTTTGCAAATTTGACCGCCGACCTGCAGTTTGAATCTTCCTCCTGTGCTTCCCACGCATTCATTTATGCATCCAGGTTTTGCAAAGAAAGAAGACTTTTTAAGGGGGGAAAAAGAGTTTGGGTGGAGAAATTTGATTTGCACAAATTGTTTTGTCTTGGGTAGAAGGGTTTGTTGTGCATCGTTGTGCAAAGAAAATATTCGCAATGATGGAGAAAAGGATATTGCTGGGGAAAGAAGGGTCAAAAATAAAGGGGGGGGAATTACAAATTGTAAACTGCGTGTGCGGTTGCCGTCAAATCATGGAAATAAATGGGTGACTTTTTAGACGCAGCTGGGACCCAAAGGATAATTTTGAGGTTAGAATAATGGGAAGGGTTGGGGTTTGTAGTATTATTATTATTATTATTATTATTTGCAGGAGTGAAAAGATGATAGGAAAAAGTCCAAGAGTCTTTGTTAATATATTATATAAAAAGCAAAAGAAAAAATAGTCTTAGGATGCATTTGATATGAAACGAAAGGTTTAATATGACTCTGTTCTGCTTTGTTGGAAGAAGGAGAGTTAAAATAAATTATCTGAACAGCTTCTGGTCTCCGTTCCTTGTTTTTTCAGGATTAAAATGTAGTTTTTGGAGTTGATTCTGAGTAAAAAATATTGTGTGGGGGGGGGGTTGTCCAATGCAAAATTCACACACTGAGGGTGGTTAATTCCCCTCAATTTTAATTGTAATTTTTTTAAATTAAATCACTGAGGGTCGTTAATCTTCCTCAATTTTAATTATAATATTTTTAAATTAAATTGTTTTTAATCTTGTGAGCCCCCTTGGGCCCTTTTGTGAGAGAAACGGGACATTCAAATTAAACAAATTAATTAAAAATGGTGTTTTGTTTTTAAGGGAAATCTGCACACGCTCAGGAACCCTTCTCCTCCTTTCCGCTCCCTCCCTGGGCCCACTTGGCGGCCACGCCCCCTCTCTTCCCATTGGCTGCGGCACCTCTTGAGACTGATACCCCCTCCTTAACCCCGCCTCCTTTGCTCTAACCAATCAGCGCTAAGCGGGGCTTCTGGGTGTGTGTGTGTGTGTGCTTCCCCCTTTCCTTATCGGGTAGGCGGGGGGCGTGGCCGGGCGCGACGTCACGCGGGAGCCTATAGCAACCGTTGCCTCGAGACCCGCGCGCGAGGAAAAGGAGGGGGAGGGGGATGGGGGCGGCGCCATAGTGACGGTAGCCCTGGAGACGGTTCCTTGCCAACCGCAGCCGCCTCAGAGGAAGGAAGGAAGGAAGGAGGACGGAGCGGCCGGAACCAGGACCAGGACCAGGTAAAGCGGAGTGGCTCCGGAGTCAGGAGGCGAGGGCCTGGGCCTGGGCCTAGGTGGGAGCGGCGTGGCTCCGGATTCAGCGGAGAAGGGGCCCTTCCTTCCTTCCTTCCTTCCAACCTCCCTCCCTGCAAGGTAGGCCTTTGGGGAGGCGTCGCTTCTTTCTCCCCTGAGAACCGGAGTGACTCCGGATTAAGAAGGAAGGAGGGAGGGAGGGAGGGGGACGGGCTAAAACAAGCGGCCATTCTATGTTTCCCTAAGGGCAAGTATTCTATGTTTCCCCAAGGGCAGGTGTTCTACTAGGTTTCCCAACGGGGAACTATGTTTTCCCTCTGGGCAAGGGCTGCTGTCATCCTTTGCCTCAGTCCCTCCCCCTCGGAGGAAGAGGATTAAAAGGCTTTTTTTTTTTTTTAAATGATAAAAGGCATTTCCCAGAATGCCATAGCGGCATAGGGCCGGGGCAGTTGAGGCGGTGTCGGACCGGATTGTTTCCCCCAGTGCGGATGCGGATCCTCGCTCTCGAGTTGCTCTCATCTTGGCAGGGCCACGGCCTTCCTCTGAGGCTGAGAGAGTGTGCCTTGGCTTAAAAGCACAGGAGCCCTCTCCAGTTTTGACTCTGGCAACCTCCCACCCGAGGAAGCCTTTCACACTCCCTTTCCTTTCCTTTCCTTTCCTTTCCTTTCCTTTCCAAAATGTTGGCCTCCAAACAGGACTCTCAGCAGTGCAGCCTTTATTTATACAAAGTGGCTGTGGATCCTGGAGGTGCTGCTGGGAGTCAAAGAGCATCACTGCAACACCCATCATCCACACACTGACACAGCTGTTTCCCAGGCCAAATACGGATTTAAGAAGTAAGTTCTCCTCTTTTCGGAGACTTCTGGGGATGCCAAATTCACGCTCGCCTTCCTGGCTGCTGGCGCTGAATTTTATTTGCCTTGCCTTGGATTTCATTTCGCTGTTGGAAAGCAAAAACAGAAGAGACACAGGCTCCCTCCGCCCGACCCCCCCCCTGGATTTTGGAAAATATGGCCTGCCTTCTCAGTTAAGTACAGCGGACCCTCAGCATCCGCCGGGGTTTGGGTCCAGGACCCCCCATGGATCCCAAAGTCAGTGGGTGCTCAAGTCCCATTACATACAATGGCTTGTTGTTGTTGTTATTATCATTATTATTATTATTATTATTATTATTAGAGTGGGCCCTTGGTATCCACTGGGGTTTGGTTCCTTGACCCACAGTGGATGCTCAAGTCCCATTACATACAATGGGATATTATTATTATTATTATTATTACTATTATCATTATCATTATTACAGTGGGCCCTTGCTATCTGCTGGGGCTTGAGTCCAAGACCCCCCAAGGATACCCAAATCAGTTAATGCTCAAGTCCCATTGTATACAATGGATTATTATTATTATTATTATTATTATTATTATTATTATTATTATTATTATTATAAGAGTGGGCCCTTGGTATCCACTGGGGTTTGGTTCCTTGACCCACAGTGGATGCTCAAGTCCCATTACATACAATGGAATATTGTTATTATTATTATTATTGTTATCATCATCATCATCATCATCATCATCACAGTGGGCCCTTAGTGTCTGTGGAGTTTTGGTTCCAGGACCCTCCATGGATCCCAAAATCTGTGAATGCTCAAGTCCCATTAGATGCAATGGGATATCATCATCATCATCATCATCATCATATCCCTATATTGGGAGAAAGGTGGATATAATAATAATAATAATAATCTAGTGGGCCCTCCGGATCTGCTGGACTTTGGTTCCAGGACCCCCCTGGATATCAAAATCCATGGATGCTCAAGTCCCACTAAGCACAATGGAGAGTAAAACAGTGTCCCTTATCTAAAATAGCAAAATCAAGGGTTGCTTCGGGGATCCTTAAACATTATTTCCAAGCTGTGGATTGTTTGAATCGGTGGGTGCAGAATCCGTGGATTCAGAGGGCCAACTGTATACCTAATTGTGGGATCTCTCCTCTCCTGACCGACCTCAAACCCAATGGAAATGCAGCTTTCTCATGGGTTTCATAGGGCTTTTATAGACCGGGTGCTGACTATAGATGCCTTGCCATGGTTGTCCTACAAAAGGCACCCTACAGCCATGGCATTTCCTTGGCGGTCCCCCTTCCAAGTAGCAACCCACCCCTGGCCTTGCTGAGCTTTTGAGATCAGGATCTGGTGCCTTCAAGGTATTTAGGCCCCGATGCACTTCCCTTATGGTCTCAGGTTCAAGTTCTTGGATCAGCTTCGCTTGCTTCCTGTGTGCTGAATGGCTTCCAACTCCTGAGGATGGAGTTTGGCTCCGCTTTTAAGTCCTGTTGCTCCGTCCTTCGTTTTGTAGTTTTTACAAGGTCTTCATCCTCCTCTGGCCAAGAGTGCTGGCGCCTCAACAAACTACAAAGCCCAAATTTTTTTAGTAGGATGTAGCCGCAGTAATCAAAGTGGGGTCAAACTGCATTATTTCCACAATGTATTGTAGATGCACCTTCCACCTTAATCCAAAGCATCTGGCCCTGTTCTGAACCAGTTTCTGGCATCCGTCGTGGACTGGATGAAGGCGGTCAGGCTGGACCTGAACCCAGACCAAATGGGGGTGCTGCTCCTGGTCCGTTGAAAGGCAAATCAGGGAATTGGGGTTCGTCCTGTGCTGGATGGGGGTCGCACTCCCCCTGAAGATGGGGGTCCATGGCTTGAGCCTGGAAAGTCAGGTTTCCACGGAGGCCAGAGTACATTTGCACCGTTGAATTTATTGCACCGGCTGTGCTTCTTCCTCAGGACCCTTGACTTGGCCATATGCTGGTTGCCTGGATTGCCGCAATGCATTCTCCTTGGGGCTGCCTTTGGAGAGTGTTCGGAAATGACCTCCGGTCCAAGGAGTTGCAGCCAGGTTCTTCTCCAAGGAATGAGGGAATCCACCGTAAATGCAAGAAGTCCTTGCAGTTTGCAGAGATTGGAGGAGTTGGGGGTCCAAAGGACTCGGAAGAGGAGGAGGAGGAGGAGGAGGAGGAAGAGTTGCGGCAATGTTGTCTCCCTCCTCTCCCAGGCAACGCACAATCAAACATGGCTTTTTGGCCTGGAGACAACTTCCATCTCCTGTTTCCCTGAAAGCTGCCAAGAAGGGAAGGGAGGTTTGGGTTACATCCCTATCTCTTTTTCTCTGTCTGGAAGCATCCTCACATTTTGGCCTGTGTGCAAAGCCTTTGAGCCAGCGTGATGTGGAGGCCAGGGTTCGAATCCTCACTCAGCCACAGAAACCCACTGAGCAACCCTGGGGAAGTCGCTCTTTCGCAGCCTCAGAGGAAAGCAAAAGCAAACTTCCCTGTGAACAAATAATGCCAAGGAAACCCCTTTGGGTCTCCATCAGCTAGAAATGGCTTGAAGGCACACAGGAACAGCAAGCAAAGCCTTTGGTTTTTGCAAACGT
Source organism: Phrynosoma platyrhinos (assembly GCA_020142125.1). Classification (NCBI taxonomy): domain Eukaryota; kingdom Metazoa; phylum Chordata; class Lepidosauria; order Squamata; family Phrynosomatidae; genus Phrynosoma; species Phrynosoma platyrhinos. Next base: position 8,044,123 of record CM034716.1, read on the forward strand.
CTGACCCTCACCCAGCCTTGGCAAGGAAGCGGTGTGCTGAGTTAGGATTCGAACTTGGGACTGCTGCACACCCATCCCCAGTTAGCAGTTTTGTCTTTGGGAACTGGGATATGAAATCTTGGCTTACTCTTTCTCCAGATGCCATGCCCTATCTCAGGCGTTTAGATGCTCTCTGATCCAATTGTGAGATGCGTTATCTTGGGAGGAAACGATACACGGGAGACAGGGCCATTTTAGTGGTTTTCCTCAACCTGTGGAACTCCCTGCCTCATGAAGCTAGGTTGGCCCCTTGTCTGCTCTCTTTAAGCCAATTTGTTGTTTTTGTTGCGTATCTTCAAGTTGTTTCCGATTTATGCCGACCCTGAGGGGAACCTGTTATTAGGTTTTCTTGGCAAGTATCTTCAGAGCGGGGTTGCCATTGCCATCCTCTGAGGTTGAGAGAGTGTGACTTGCACAAGGTCATAAGCAAATGCTTATCTGTTTGCGAGGCATTTGACTCTTGAGTGCCTGTTGCAGAAGGTCTTTTAATTGGGGCGTGTTGTATTACTCTGTCGCCACCTTTTTTATATAATTATGCTTTTAATTATATTCTTTTTAATGTCTAAAGAAGATGGTGGCGATGAGATTTTTATCATGATTTAACTGTCTTTTAAAAACTGTCTGAAGCTAACCTTTCTCATTTTAAAAGTTCGTTTAATTGCTGTTGTACTTTTGGGCTGGCCATAGTTTTGTTTCAGCGTATGTTGTAACCTGCTTTGGGTCCATATTGGGAGAGAGACAGGATAGAAATCAAAGAACTAAATGTGAAGGAGCTTTTCCCGAATTAAAAAACACACAAACAGTTCGGATTAAACATAGTTCTGTGTCCATACCAGAGGAAGGGCTCCAGTTTGGGCCTATGTCTGAAAAAGGAGGTGGTTTGAAGCAAACTGGAGGCAGGAAGAGAAAGTGATGGACGCACGTCTGGGTTGAAGTTCACTCCTGGCTGGAGGGAGAAAGCACTCTGCACATGCTCAGGGGCCCGTTAAGAGAAGGACAGTGTCCCAAAGGAGCACAACTGGGAAAGATTTTAATTTTCCCCCTCCCAAAATTTTCAAAGCTAGGAGCATCTCATTCATCCTCTTGGAGTCTCTTTAAAATGTTATTATCCTCCCAGTTTTGTTTTCCTGATCGGATTGCCATTCTGTAATCCTGCTTTTATATATATATGTATAACAGATATTTTCTATTTAGTGTTTAATAAACATTGGAAGACTTCCACCATGATCAGCTCCTTGCTGTTCTCTCAGCGTGTCTGGATTTCGGTTTCTCTGGTTCTGGTTCAGTTCCCAGCCTCTCAGAGGAGAGCTAGTTCCTTGAAAAAGTTTCCTTTGCAAAACCAGAAAACAGAGTCCCCCCCCCTCCTTTGCCCCAAATCCTTCCTTATCCTCCAAAGACTGCCGTTGCCCTGGGATTATCGGCTGCAGAAATTAATCTCAGCGTGCAAGCACCCTGCAAAAACAAAAACCCAAACCCAAAAACTTGTGTTTGTTCCAAGATCTTTCCAATTTATGGACTGGAGCCAGCGGCTGGCGCACTTAGATAATCACCTTAACAAATATCTGTCTTTTCCCTGTTTTCTTTCTGGGGAGAAGGAGGAGAAGGAGGAGGTGGTCAAGAAGAGCGCATCTTGCAGATGTTCCATTAATCACCGGGCCCTGGACCGCATTGTTTATCCAGTAACAACGGTTGCCACGGCGACAACGGTCCACTCCCGTATCCAGGGGGCCGGTTGCCTGGCGACGGGGAGAATGCTACCCAAACCAAACAATGCCATCCCTCTCCCTTCCTCCCCATTAAAGCTCAGAAAACAGGCTCCATATGTCAGCCTGATTTGTCAGTCCTTCCAGGGCTTTGAGCCGGCGGAGGAGGAAGGGAGGCAGGCCATGGCGACTGCGAACTGCAAAGGAAGAAGGGACCGCTTGCTTGAAAAACACCGTAACTGGTTTTGCAAAGAGGAAAAAGACAGGCACCCATCGTTGCAGAAATAGTCATAATTATGATTTCAAAATCAATAATGTTCCCCCCCACCACCACCCATCTGCAATAGGATGCTCTCCCTAGAAAACAAGAGGTTAAATACATAATTTTCTCTCTCTAGTACTGCAAAGAAAGCTGGGACCTGTTTGGCGATAATACCTGTTTCCTTTGCAAAGAGAGAAGGATGGGAACCAACACGGAATTGTCACGTGTTGTTGCTGTTGCTGTTGTTGTTGTTGTTGTGTGCGCCTTCAAGTCGGTTCTGACCTATGGCGACCCTAAGGCGAAGAAGCTATCACGGGTTTTGTGAAGTTGAAGGCTTTCACGGACGGCGTCCATCGTTTTCTGCGGGTTTTCCAGGCTATGTGGCCATGTTCTGGAAGAATTTATTCCTGACGTTTGGCCTGCTTCTGTGGCTGGCATCTTCAGAGGGTGTCATGGGGTTTTCTTAGCATGTTTTGTTCAGAGGGGTTTCTGAGGCTGAGAGAGTGTGATTTGCCCAAGGCCACTCAGTGTTGCATTTTCATGGCCCAACGGATTTGAACCCTGCTCTCCAGAGTCATAGTCTGAACACTCAAACCGCTACACAACTCTGGTTCTCTCTTTCTTTTCCAACAGTCACCCCACAAACAGAAACCCTGAATGTGGAGACCTCAGAAACAGACCCCGAAAGGTCTTCCTTCCCCCTTCCCCCCTTCTCCTTTTATTCTTTTCTTGCTTCCACAGTGTTTTGTTGTGTGTGTGTGTTTTTTAAATAGTTGGTCTTCCTCTTGCATGCTCTCTGCTTGGATACGGAGGCAGCTCTGGGTAAACAGAGACGGTTTCCAAGGGCTCCATCTGTCCTGAATGTCTGCCTCGCCGTTCACGTTTGCTCCGTGCCGAGGCTGCTGACGCAAGAGGCGGACCGCTTTTTAAAGGTTTTGCTCCTTAATTGCCCTCCAGGAGAGCAAAAAAAAGAAGACGTGGTTTCAAATCAGCCAACAATCCCCATAACGTAAAGCTTCGGTTAACAAGAGCTGAGCTTGGAAAATAAGTGGCTTTTGCAACGGGCGTCGGATCCCGGAACCTGCCAGCGAAGCCCTCTCCAAATCCCAGCAGGAGACGGTCTTTCTGATCTCCTGGCCCCAAACCCATTTGTAGGTCACAACCAGCACTTTTGGACTGAGCTCGGAAGTGGACCAGAAGCTGATGCGGCCAATACAAGTCCAGCGACAGAATGGTTTCTAAAGTACGCATCCAACAAGAGTCGGGTTGTTGCATTTTGCAGTAGTCCTATAGCTTCTGGATTGTTGTGGCGCAACCTTAAGGCGAGCCCATCATGAGGTTTTCTTGGCAAGATTTGTTCAAGGGGGTTGGCCCTTGCCTTCCTCTGAGGCTGAGAGGGTGTGTGTTGTTAATCGGGGCTGGCTAAAGGGAACACCCAACACCCTTGTTGCAAAGTGCTGGGTTTGACCCACAAAACCCTAAACCGCTCAGCTCCAGGTTCTTTGGAGGACCAAAATCTCCCTTACGAACCTGGCCATGCTTTGGGATCTGTTGAGGAGACCCTTCCCTTTTGCAGGTGCATCTTTTTTGGGGAAAAGCAGGAGATGTAGGGCCTTTTTGGGGACTGTTACCCTCTCTGTTCTCTTTCCGCAAACCAGTGAATAGACTTTTCCATTTCGACAGGCCATTGACGACTGATGGCTTAGGTGTGATGAGCCTCATGCAGTGTGCTGGATTTGCTATTTGTTGTTTATGTTTTGTGGTTTATATTTTTATCTGATTTCAAACTTTTGGATAGGTGAGTCCCTATTTTTTTTTAAAAAAATATTTTAATATTTCTTGTAAACTGCCTTGAGTTTTGAACTGGGGGAAAGAAGGGATAGAAATAAACATTATAACCAGAGCTGTCAGGATGGACACTGTTATAACATCCACCTGGGTGATGGATAAAGGAATTCGCGTCTGCCATTAATTAAGAATTGTGCCCCCCCACTTTGTTTTTCACAGAGGTGAAGATGCAGACCTCCGAAGGCGGCTCGGATCCCGCAACCCCCGTGGCGCTGCGATCCTCAGCCTCGGTCCAGGCGCCTGTGGTTCAACCGGTGCCCGCGTCCCAACAGGTAAAGCCCTGACCGAGCCCAGACCGCCTTTGGCCATAACCCAAGATGACAGCTCTGACAGGGATGCACCTGCACGAAAAATGACATTGAAGATGGCAAAGATGAAATCCATCTATTCAGGGCCCCCCAAAATGAGATCCAGGGGCCACACTTTCCCCATCCTGCTCTGAGCAAGGCTGATCTCTGCCCCTTGGCTGAACAACCCTCCATTTGGTCCCATTCTAAAGGAAACCCATTAAGTCCATGGGATTTACCTCCCTGTTGACTCACCGTTCAACAGTTGACCAAGCGGATCAGCTTTAGGAGGGATGTACTGATAGGCCCCTCACCTCCTGAGTCCAAGTTGTAGCGCTTGAATCGCTTCCTAACCTGCTAAGGTCCCTGTGTGTTGGACTACAACTCCCACCCTCTCTGTCCCAAGGTTATGTACAATGAATGTTATGTTCTTAAAGTAATGGGATGATTTTCAATCTGTCAAAGGGGTGGGTGGGTTGATATTGTATTTTTGAATTTTTCCAAAAAATTATCTCTTTTTCCAAGAGAGAGAAGAAACCCGTGTCCCCCCCCCCCCTCCGCCAGGCTTCACAATTTCCAGAACTTTTACGTCTCTCTCCCCACTTTCTGGTTGCAATGTGTAAATATTATATATGTTTTATTTTCCTTTTTGCTGTTGCAGAGAGTTTTGGTCCAGGCAACTGGTTCCACTCCTAAAGGTGTCCAAATGCAGCCTCTGGCCCTACCCAGAATCCAACAGGTTCACCAACAGGTAACTCTTACTTTGTTCGAACTCAAGACTCAGCATCTGAGTGAATCTAGAGGGATTGGGCATTTTCTTCTTCACAGTTGTTTATTTGTGCTTTCGAATGTGTTGTGGAGTGTGGGAAAGCCACTGTTTCAAAACATGAACAATTTATGATGTTAAACCTGCCAAATTTAAACAGACTTGGACGTTTCTCCTGTCCTGAGTGGATGATGGGCTGCGTGAGCAAACGTGTTTTTGCTCCTGATGGAAGCATGCTGGTTTGTAAACTGGCAAATTGCTCCAGTAAAGCCACAAATTTGCTGCCTTTTCAAAGCAAACAAATATTTTCTTCATTTGGACATGGAGGCATGGAGAGTTGGGCATATCTGGAAGGAGAGAGGTCCTCTGAGCTTCTCAAGAGTGCCCTCTCCTTATCCAGTCCCAAACATTCATAGAGTCATCATGCTGGAAGGGAAATAAATATTTTGTTACTGATTTATTAACAGACTAGTTAAATCTAGTAGATACAAGTCGCATACAGTTGCAGAAACCTTATTTAAAACATCAAACAAACAGAAACTTTCCATTAAAAGTGAAACTGTTTCTTGAAACTAAATTATTATTACACAATTTGCTGCTGTTTCTTTGTATGTCGTTGTAGCCTGCTTTTTCTTCACCTCCTGGAACTCGGGGCGTTTTGCAGGAGTTAAAACAGGTGCAGTTGCTGAAAACCTACAGAAAATATTAAATTGCGATCAGGGTATCAAGGAGAATTAAAATCATTTTTTAAAAACCACGCACATCCATTTACAAGCAGCAGAGCAAAAAAGTGCAAATGCAGGACATGAAATCAGGCAAAATATTTTGAGTAAAATGGGGGGAAATGTTTTCTGAAGCAAAGGTGCAGAGTAGGCATGATTTGGGGATGGGGGGAGTGTGTCTTTTCCTCATTGTCATTTTTTATGGTCTTAGTTGAACCTCAGTCTATGCGTTGTTCCCTTTTCAGGTGCAGACAGTGCAGCACATCTACCCGGCTCAAGTCCAGTATGTGGAGGGAGGAGAAGCGGCCGTCTACACCAACGGGACAATGTAGGTTTGCATACCTCTCTTCCCATCCACTGGGCTTCCTCTCCGGCTGCATCCGCACTGCAAAAATAATCCAGGTTGACACCACTTTAATTGCCATGACTCCATGCTATGGAATTCTAGAAATTGTAGTTTTGTGGTGTACTGGTTTGAGCACTGGACTACAGCTTTGGAGATCAAGGTCTTATTCCCCTGCTTGAACATTAAAAAAAAAAGTCACACTCTCTTGGCCTCAGGATGACAATGGCAAACCCCCTCAGAAGAAACTTGCCAGGAGAACCCTATGATAGGGTCGCCTCAGGGTCACCATAAACAACTTGAAGGCACACAGCAACTCTCTCTCTCTCTCTCTCTCTCTCTATATATATATATATATATATATAAATGAGAGCCAGTGTGGTGTAATGATTTGAGCATTGGACTATGACTCTGGTGACCAGGGTTTTAATTCCGGTTCAGCCATAGAACCCATTGAGAGACCTTGGCCAAGTCACACTCTCTGTCTCAGGAGATAGCAATGGCAAAACAAACCTTGTCTAAAGAAACTTGCCAAGAAAACCCTGTGATAGGTTTGCCATAAGTAAAAAAGGACTTGGAGGCACACAACAACAGAGGCATTTAGGCTTCTTTATCAGAGAGTTCTGGTGCAACAACAGACTACAACAGCACTGAGCCATGGCAGTTAAAATGGTGCCAACCTGGATTATTTCTGCAGTGTGGATGCAGCCTATTCCCCGAGCGAGTCAGAGGTCCTCAGAGGTCCACCCTGACTCAATCCCAAAACTTCTCTGGTCCTCTTTCCCTTGACTAGAGTGGTCAATGGGACCTTTCCCTGCTCATTCTGCCTAGCATAGGTGCCAGTCTTACAGAGGTCCTGACCCCAAGGGTTTTAAATCTCCCCAGGGTTATACACCAGCACCACTGAAAGCTTCCAGGAGACTCCCAATAGAAAAACCCACCAAGCTCCAACCCCATTTCTTTCTCCTCTTCCTCCTGCCAGACGGGCCGCCTACTCCTACAATGCTGAAGCCCAGATCTATGCCCCTGGGGCTGGCAGTGCCACCTCCTACTTCGAGCCGCAGGGAGGCGGAGGGGGCAGCTCTGCCCAGGTGAGCCCCGGGGCACCGTCCCCCCCAGCCCTCCCTCCCTCCCACGGCATGGTGGGCCTTACGGTGGACGTCGGGGGAAACCAGATCGTCTCCAGTCCGGGGGCTTATCTCCTCCACGGCAGGATGGAGAACACCCGGCCGGCCCTCTCTTCGCATGCCTCGCGCTCCTCCCCAGCCACGGTAGGTCCCCTTGGATTGTGGGAGCTGCAGTTGGTGAAAATGCTTGCCTTTTATGAAATTGGGGTGGGGAACTTTAAGCTCTTGAGGATGCAATGGTGCTTCAGATGGGTTGGTTCCATGGTTGGTAGGTGGGTTTTAAAAATCAGGATTTAGGGAGGAAGTTAGAATCATAGAGTTGGAAGAGATCCCAAGGGCCATCCACTCTATCCCCATTCTGCCATGCAGGAATTCACAATCCAAGCCTTCCCTGTGACAGATGGCCATCCAGCCTCTGTTTGAAAACAATAGCAATAGCAAGTACATTTCTGTACTACTTATCAATGCACTTAAGCACTCCCTAATCGGTTTACAATGTGTGTAAGCTAATTGTCCCCAAGAAGCTGGGTACCCATTTTAGTGACCTCAAAAGGATGCCAGGCTGAGTTGACCCTGAGCCCTTGGGCTGGGATTGAACTCACAACCTTGTAGTTTGTGAGAGAGTGGCTGCAGTAGAGGCATTTAACCACTGCGCCACCAGGGCTCCTCCAAAAAGACCACCACCCTCAGAGGTAGTGTCTTCCACCATCGAACAGCTCTTACCACTAGGAAGTTCTTCCTGATGCTTAGGTGGAATTTCCTGGAGTTTGTAGTTTTCCTGGCATTTGAATCGCATGATCCCATCTGGTGGTTTATTCAGAGGCAAGGCCCACTGGAATGGATTCCTTACCAAATTTAATCACCTTCCCTATTGAAATGTTATTTTGCAAATCAAGGAGGGATGGAGATTTGGCCCTTAGAGCAGCAGGGGTTGTTTCATGCTCTGTCTCTTTCTCTCATCTCCAGCCTGCGTTTTGATTTTTGCAATGCCTTTCCGCCCGCCCCCTCTTTTCTGTCACTTTTCTGCTTTCCCTTGCCATGCCAAAGTTTCATTTTTGCCTGTTCTCGTGGGAAGAGCTTGAAGTGTGAGTCTGGGCTGGCTGGTTAACAACACCCGACGGGTCTCCCTTTTAGCTTTTGCAGAGTATCTGATTTTTCTATTCCCTCTCTCTTTCTCTCTCTCTTTCTCTCTGGCCTGCTGCTCTTCCCAGCTGGAAATGGCGATTGAAAACCTCCAAAAAAACGAAGGCATAACGTCGCACAAAAGCAGCTTGCTGAATAGCCATGTAAGTTCCCCGTGATCCTGACATCCATTACAATGTGGTTGTAATGCTGCAGGCCGCATGGTACAGCTTGTGGGGAGTTTGGCTTTTTCTGGCCTTTCCCTCCCCTTCCAGGAATGCTTTCTTGGATCCATTTCACCTTGAATCACATCACAATTCCTCTGCTTAATTGTGCTTTCCCTCCTCTTCTTCCTTTCTGCATTGACTTCATGTGCAGACGAGGGTGGTTGCTGTGGCGGAAATGGAGATCTGACAACGTGTATCAGAGGCCCATCATCCCTCTCCATCTCACAAGAAGCCAATTGCTAGATTTATGGATCGATGGAGATATTTTTCTATCTCTCCCACTAACATACAGTTTCTCTGAGCAGCTTATGGGCGTTAGGACTCTCTGAAGCCATGTTATGGGAAGCTAGCTCCTTCCTCCTAGATCCTAATGCAGGCATAGAAGGGGCGAGGGCTGGAAAGACTGGGAAGGAGGTGGGGATGCTGGGAATCTATCCCACAGCAAAATAACAACACTGAGTTTGGTATGCCTCCTGCCTTCCCAAAGTTTAATTCACCCTCCTTGAGTCTCTTTCCCCCATCCCTCCCACTCTTTTCTCCTCTCCTTCTAATATTTCATTTTTCCTCTCCTATTCTCATCAGCTTCAGTGGCTGCTGGACAATTATGAAACGGCTGAAGGGGTCAGCCTGCCCCGAAGCTCCCTCTACAACCACTACCTCCGGCATTGCCAGGAGCACAAGCTGGACCCGGTCAATGCCGCCTCTTTTGGCAAACTCATCCGCTCCGTCTTCATGGGGCTGAGGACACGGCGCCTTGGCACCAGGTTTGTTGGGAGCCTTTTAAGCCTGCTTTTCCTTCAGCCACACTGTTCCATTGCAACAAATGCATGGATTTCTTTACAGAAGTCCCCTGGGTTCTGTCCCTAACTTATGAATTTTCCAATGCCTGGAAACCATTTTGTGACACACACCTCACAGCCATAATTTTTTGGAGAGGCTTTCCTTGTCCCTGGAGACTTCTGATGTAGAGGAAGAATTGTGTGAGTAATTGAGCAAGCAATTGAAAGAAAAAACTTTGTTTTTAAATTTCCAGGGGAAATTCCAAGTACCATTATTACGGCATCCGCCTGAAGCCAGACTCTCCCCTCAACCGCTTGCAGGAAGATGCTCAGTACATGGCAATGAGGCAACAGCCTGTTCACCAGAAACAAAGGTAGTTATCCCCCTGCTCAAAAATAGACCAGGTTCCTAGTCCTCATGGAGGTTTATCTATGTAAAACAAACCCGGGAGTGGAAGGTCATGGAGCTGCATAGAGGGAGCAACATCAATGCAGAAAGGGGAAAAATTGTTCAATATTTTCTTTATTGGTCACAATGATTGGTCTGAGTTGGTGCTGTTTGGCCAGATTACCAACCATCTTGCACAACAAGACTCATACGCAAAAGATCTTATGCTAGAATAGCCATCTTCCACATGCCAAAAGGAGCCACCATGTCCAAGGTGCTGTTATCTGCGCAAGAATTTTGTTGTGTGATGGTTTGGGTTTGTTTTGTTTTGTACAGGATTTTTTCTTATGCAAAATTGGGGGTGGGGGTAGGAGAAACACCCATCTTGCACACACAAAAAAATACACACATATCTGTCCCCAAATCCTCATCCAATAACCCAAACGTATTTCTGCGTGGGATAATTTCCGAAGACACTTTGTGATAAACAGGCAAGAATGGAGCTGAAATATTTTCTCCACCAAGAAGGAGAAAACTGTGGAAATAATTCATCTTCACTTGTAAGGATGCAGTAGTCAGATATTAGCATCTACTCAGAGGTCCTTTGTCCTTTTGGGAGGGAGGGAAGGGAGGCATTTGACTATCTGGGGAGCTGATGCACTCTGCTTGTGCTCAGAGACAATGAGAGCTCTTGAGACTAGGGAGAACTAGAATCACATCAAGTTGTAACACCTTCCTTCTCTCCTCCCCTCCTTATACTTCTCAAGCGGGTACGGTGTTCCTAAACTTGAAAGGCGTTGCATAACAGAGGTGATGTCTTCTATTCTGTAGATTCAGGCCTTCCCAAAAGTTGGATGGGGCAACAGAAGGGACTTCCAACAGTGGCCTCCATGCAACTCCAGAGCAATCAGTGGCAGCTCAGAGCCAACATCACCAACAGTTCATAGGTAAGAATGTGGGAGAAATACTCCAGGACAGACATTATCAATGTGTGTTAGCCTGGTAGAATTTGCTGTTTAGAGGGCCGAATCTACCATTTGCTCTGAGGGGATGCTACAGTCATCTGCTAAAGGACTGGGATGCTTTCCTCTACTGCAAAACACCAGCAGAGCATCCATTCGGAACCCAGAAGGTTTGCCTTCCTGCAGCCAATGTCTGTCATCCTTTTTTATCAAATAAAGTCCTAGCATTGCAGCCAGTCTCTGCTCATAATGGACCCAAGGCCAGGTGTTTCCCTGAGCCCAATCCCTCTCTTCTGTCTTCTCTCCATTTACAGATGTCACCCGTACCCTTCCTGAATTCCCAGTCCTCAACTTGGAGAACCTCCTGTTGCAGGACGGGATTGAGCCAAGCGATGTGAAAGCTTTGCAAATCCTCTACCAAAGGCACTGCGAGGTGAGTAGAGAATTAGCTTTATACCTTGGGACTCAAAACCACTGACAAACATACAAAAGGTCAACATTCAAATAGAACTGAATTATTGGCACTATTATAACTATTTTTTCATTTCTTTTGGTTTATATTCCACCTCTCTCCTGGCATATCACTTACTAGGTCTCTCAATCTCTTCTTAGGCCAACGTGGATGTTGTCATGAGCCTGCAGTTCGCCTATGTAGAGAAACTCTGGCAGTCGTTTTGGAATTCGGAGTCCCTCTCCAGCGATGCCTCCAGGTAAACACAAAGCGGCCAACAAACTTGTGGCTTACTTACAAACAACATACAGTGTTCCTCCCCTTCTCAACCCCCACAAATCCTGACCGTGCTACATTTCCCCAGAAAAATCCAATCTCTGCAGAAATAATGTTTTCTGCGCAGAATAGACTTGTCCTCTGCACAGAAAAAAAGGCTTTTTTGGGCACAAAAGAACTGTGTGCAGATTTTGTGCAGATTAAGATCCCAAATTGTGAATCCAAAAATTATGGCAGGAAGAAAGTGGCTAAAAATGACTCATTGCTACCTTTGGAAAGGCACTTAGTGTAGACTTACATCCCTAAAGTGTGTTTGCTGTACTTTTTTTCCCCCTGATTATGTTTTATAAATGTATGGGTCCATGTCTATGAAGGCAGGAGGTGAGTCATAAGGAATAATTGCTGAGCGTTGCTAGCAAGGAACCAGCTTCAGGAAACACAGCTCCCCATCAGCGGTGGCTGGTGACAGCTGTGTCCATGGGGTGGTGGATCCACTCTGGGTTTTAGTCAAATTTTAAACCTATCCTCACCCTCCAGAACACGCTGAGCACTTGGGAATGCTGCTTTGAAGTTGGGCCTAAAGTTGAAAGTGTCCCACTGATGTTGCCTTTGCTCCCCCCCTCACTCCAGCGACGACCCCTGCAAGGCGGTCATCCCACGGCACAAGCTGATCGCCATGTGCAAGTATGATCCCATCATGGCCTGGATGCGGAGCTGTGACCACATTTTGTACCAGACTCTGGTGGAGGTCCTGATCCCGGATGTTCTCCGGCCCGTTCCCGGTGAGTTGGAAGGCAACAGAAAATGGCTAAACCTTCTTCCTCTCCTGCACCTTTGCGAAAAGGAAAACCTCTTTGCCTTTCCTTGTAAGACCATGCCTGGTCTTCCAGTACTGCTTCAGACTTCCAGTCCTTATCATGTAACACCAGTATTACTTTACCTGCAGGTGGTTTTTGTCTCCAAGGTCCCTGTTCCAGTGGGAATGGACAATGGCTGCATCCCTCCCCAAATGTAAATAGGGGATTTTTTCGCACTCAGATTTCCTCCCAACCCTAAGGTGACCCTTTGTGGGGTTTTCTTAGCAAGATTTTGTCAGAGAGAGTTTGTCTGTGTCTTCCTCTGAGGCCGAGACAGTGTGCTTTGTCCAAGGTCTCCCGGGGTTTCCATAGCCAAGCAAGGATTTGAACCCCGATCTCCAGAGTCATAGCCCAACATACAAACCAATACCTTACCCTGGCTGGGGATCAAGGGGGGAAATGGAAAGAGGAGAGAGAAACTGAGACATTTTAAAAGCGGATGAATAATTGGGAAGACAGAGGATTCATCTGGATGAGCCGTGCCAAAATTTGGACAGTTGGAAAGTGTGTGAGAGGGTCCATTAAGAAGAGCTCTTTAGGTTTTGTAAAGGCTGGCTTTCATCGGAGGGTTTGTCTAATAGTTTTAAACCCTTACACACACATTCCCCTCCTTTTTTTAATCGTCCGGCTCTTCCTTCCTTGCAGGTACGCTGACGCAGGCCATCCGCAACTTTGCCAAGAGTTTGGAAGGCTGGCTGGTGAATGCCATGAGCGACTTCCCTCAGCAGATCGTCCAGACAAAAGTAAGACACAGAAGCACAGTCTTAATTTTTAATGAAATCCTTCCTTCTGCCTCTTCCATTTTCCATTGGAGAATCTGGAGGTGGCGGGACCACAGATGTTTGAGACAGGAAACCTTGCACTATTTTTAAAAACTGAAATAGATACTTTTGAAATCCAGGGTTGAACACATACTGTTGGAGAGGGCATACAAATTTTTTTCCCTTTTAACTTTTCCAGCTCCAAACACATTGGACTTTTGCTCCCATCATTCTTTCCCCATGAGCTATTTGAGACTCACTGAAAGAAAGAAGTTGGTAGCATGTGCTTTCGTAGCCTTGTGCATACTTCCTCAGATGCATGTAGGAACATGGTTGTTGTTATTAGTTTCCTGGCTTTTCTCCAGTTTGGGACTGAAAGTGACTTACAACAGTTATAAACAGATAACAATTTAAAAAATCCACAGTATCCAAAAGTGAAAAACATCATTAACTTCTCAGCAAAAAGCAGTTAAAAGCATGACTATTAAAAAGAAAATCAATGAATATACAAAGTGCAGCACATTTTTCAAATCCTTTCCCACCTGAGTCATCAGGCCAACTAAATGAAAAGATCTCCATTGCCTGTGGAAGGTTAGTAAGGAAGCGGTCAGTCTCTGGGAAGGGAGTCCCAGAGTTTAGGGACAACTACAGAGAAGGCCCCATCTCCCATTTTCCCACCAGATGTACTTGTAAAGATGGTGAGACAGAGAAGGATGGCTCAGAAGACCTCAAAACAGAGGCAGGCTTAGGAGGGGGATTATCAGTCCTTCAGAGCAATAGGCATAGAAGGGAAGGGAAGTGGAAACAGTTTTTTGGGGGGACATGTTTTCCATTTTTCTCTCCGTCTTTTATTAGGTGGGTGTGGTGGGTGCCTTTGCCCAGACCCTGCGCCGGTACACCTCTCTCAACCACCTGGCTCAGGCGGCGCGGGCCGTCCTCCAGAACACCTCCCAGATCAACCAGATGCTGAGTGACCTCAACCGAGTGGACTTTGCCAACGTCCAGGTGAGTCTGGAACAGTCACCAGGCAAAATCATCATCACCATCACCACCAACAACCATCCAAAGCAAACACAGACCCCAGAACAGTAGAGCCAAGTGGGCAATTGTGGGAGGCTAGAGTGTGGAGTAGTGGTTCGAACGTCTCAAGACCAGGGTTTGATTCCCGGCTGAGCCGAAAAACCCACACACTCAGCCTCAGAGGATGGCCATGGCAAACCTCCCCTGAGGAAATCTGCCAAGAAAACCCCATGATAGGTTTGCCTTTGGATCGCCGTAAGTTGGAAATAACTGTAAGGAACACAGCAACAATAAACAACAGAAAGAAATTTCCAAGGGGAAAACAACCATGGGAAATGTTGGGATGCCACTAAAGGAGGGTGTTATGGGGTTGGTCCAATGGGTCTGATATGGCCTCAGAGATTGAAATTTACCCCCTGGCTCAGAGGACAAACCACAGAAAGGAGAGGTGTTGGGGAAAGAGAGAACAGCAGCCCCATAATTCCTCTATATGTCTCCCCTCCCCTGGCCAGGAGCAAGCCTCATGGGTGTGCCAGTGTGAGGAGGGTCTGGTGCAGAAGCTGGAGCAGGATTTCAAGCTGACTCTGCAGCAACAGAGCTCCCTGGACCAGTGGGCCAGCTGGCTGGACAACGTGGTCACCCAGGTCCTGAAGCAGCATGAAGGTGGGGAGGGCTTCCCAAAGGCTGCCCGGCAGTTCCTCCTGAAGTGGTCCTTCTACAGGTAACCCTCACCACCGGCCCTTCTTCCCTGTGATAGAGCCGGGTCACGTTCCAGGCCACCCCAAGAGTCCTTCCGGTGCCAAACTCTGGCATATGCTCCTGGTTTGCTGGTGGTAAACAGATAAAGCAGGTAGTAGGTAGCAGAGGAAAGCCTCCGAGGGATCCAGCATCCTCAAAACAGCTCATTCTACCCTGACTGTCCCCAGCCAATGATCCAATTCCCCATGGCTGGCTAAATAGGGATCTCATTTCTGACAGAAGATGGCTCAGCAAAGGTCAGAGTTGACTTGAAGGCACACAGCAACACCAACAACATTGTATATATTGATTGCATTCAGTGGGACAGTCCCAGGGGAGTCAGGATCCTTCCCTGCCATTGACTCAGATTCCTTGGCCAATTTAACCTCTGAACCTGAGCAATAAAAAAATAAATTCTCAGGGTTGCCCAAAGGCACCCATACCCAGCTCTGTAGGTTTCTTTCAAAAACTCCTCACTCTCTTTCCCATCAGCAAACTCTACAAGTTAAATCCCGCACTTCCCCAAATGTTTTCCGTTTCTCCTTCTCTTCTGGCAGCTCCATGGTGATCCGCGACTTGACCCTCCGCAGTGCTGCCAGCTTTGGCTCCTTCCACCTCATCCGCCTCCTATACGATGAGTACATGTTCTACCTGGTGGAGCATCGCGTGGCCCAGGCCACGGGAGAGACCCCCATCGCCGTGATGGGAGAGGTGAGAAACGAGAAACCCACCCATCCCAAGTCAGGGAGGGTCTTCCTGGCTACTCCAGAAGGATAATGGTACTCACCTGGATGGCAGTGGTGTCCCACAACGCAGGGCGGGCGTTCCTGGGGGTCTCTTCAAAGGGCAAACTCCATGCATTCAGTCCCCTGGTTTCCTGCTTTCTGGGATCTGCCATAGGCCACAGTTCCTCCCCCCGAAACAAAACATAAAATAATCACAAGTCCGCTGGTTTTCTAAACCTTTTTTGGGGGTGCATCCCAACTGATTTAAAAGTCCCAGATTTTGTTCCTCTCCTTCCCAGTTTTCTAGTGGGCAAAAATAAACCAACCCGGGGGATCTTTAATTGTGTTGGGAACTGGCAGAAAATATTCCAGGATAACCAAAATGTGTATGAATCGCCCAAGAAAAAAAAAAAACAACCAGAAATAACAAGAACAAAATCTGGGACTTCCTGGTGTTTTTAATTGGCCTGAATGCACCTTTTGGTTTTTTTCCCCAAACTAGGTTACCAGTGTGAAAGTCTACCAAACCACAAGAAAAAAAGTTTTTTTTAATTGTTTTAAAACATGCAAGTTGAAAACAATTATTTAAAATACATTTTAAACAGAGGTATGCATAAATAATTTTCTGGTACACTGTGCAAATATTGTGTATCGGGTGAATCCTGGGGCAAAAATATATGTAAATATTCATTTTCTCCAGTAGGAAGTGAAAAACTACAGGAATTATTTATGTTCACAAACGAGGACAGAATAGTTGAAGATTCAAATTCTTTTCTTACCCAGTGGCTTGTTTTCTCATCTTTTTCAGTTCAGCGATCTTGCGTCTCTGTCTCCGACTCTCCTGGAGAAAGGTATTTTGTTCCTCTCTCATCTTTTCTCTCTTTTGGGGTTATGGGGAGGAGTGGAGGAATGGCAGGGAGGGAATTGATCCCTCAATTTGGATTCTGCCATCATGGATTGCCATGTCACCAGAGACAAGAGACAGCAGATCTGTTCCGGATTTGAGTCTGAACTTAAAAGGTGCTCGCTCTCTCTCCCTTGTTCCCACCAAACAAGTATGGGAAAGTTGTGCAAATAGAGGGAAAGGCCTCTAGAGGGAAGGGAGCAAGAATAAACCCACTGAATTGATGGGTTTTCTTTGAGGGTTGGCGTACCATTCACTGATGGATGGATGAAATCAGGACTAGAATGTTAGGCCGTTTCTTGGCAGGCTGTGACCATTTGGGGCTGGACAGTTCATTTCTTCCTCCTCTTCCCCACAGACGACATCAGTGACCAGGGGAGCGATGGGGAGGTCGATCCCCGGTGCGCTTCCGACGAGCCTCTCGTGAAACGCGAACGCGGCGATCCGGGACCCTCGTTGCAAGAGATCTAGAACCAGGAGGTGCCTTTTTTTGCTTCGAAACCCAACAGATTATTTCCAAAGCTCATCCTGGCATCACGAGCAGCTCCTTGCTTCCTCTCGGCGCTCCCTCGTTTTCGCAGAAGGAGCCGAAGAAGCCGCGCTGGTGGATCGGGACGCTTGGCGGCTAACGCAAGGATGCCGATGGACTCTTGGTGCCATTCTGCCTCTCGCTCTTTCACGCGAAGCCTTAACCGGTTGGCAGGACAGACCACAGGACTGTTTGAAAAGGGGGTGAGGGGGTCATGGTGGGGAGAGGGGCTTCATGCCATCCTCCCCGCAAACACCCCCCCACCCATCCAAATCAGGCCTTTTTCCCAGGTTTCCCTGGACGACAGCACTGTGATGCACATCCCCCTGTCTCCCCATAGACCAGATTCCTCTCAAGTTAATGCGCCTTTGTGTGGGGAGATGTATGGGGTTTGTGGCCCCCTTCTCTATCCCCCAACTTGCCAAATAAATCTACACTGTGTTTAAAGCCTGGCTGGTCCTTCCTTTGCCACAGCTTCCACAATGGAGTGTGCATAGACTTCTCCTACCAGATACAAGGAGACTATCATAATGACAAAAAAGCAACCAAAATTAGATCTAGTTTTTCTCCAGTCATTCTTGCATTTCAGTGGGGAGGCAATTAGGAACCAATGGCTCCTCAGATTTTGCTGGACTCTAGCTCCCATCATCCCCAGTCATTGGACAGCCATATCTCGCCTTCCTTCTTTGCCTTAACAAATTTTATTTGTACAAGTTGCATTTTTCTTATCTGAAATGCTTGGGAGTGGAAGTGTTTGGGATTTTGGAATATTTGGAAATACATAATGAGATTTCTTGGAGATGACATCCTGGGTTTCGTGTCAATTCATTTATGTTTCAGCCATGTAAACCCACTGAGTAACCTTGGGCCAGTCACACACTCTCAGCCTCAGAGACAATGGCAAACTCTCTCTGAAGAAACCTGCCAAGAAAACCCCATGATAGGGTTGCCATAAGTCAGAAACCCCTTGAAGGCCCACAGCAACAAAATACCCCTTATACACATAAAGGTAATGTTATACCCAATATTTTTTAATACATTTGTTCATGAAACAAACTGGGAGTACCTTGAACCGCCAGAAAGCAAAGGTGTCACTCTGTCAGCTACCCAGCCTGACATTTTTTAATATTTCACATAAGGAAAACTCAACCTGGATGCAAGTTATTTCCCCTCAAGCCAAAGACACAAGGGGGGTCGGGGTCTGAGCACTTTCGGCTTGAGAGCCGGGTGGGAATCCTGAGAATTTGGTGGTCCAGTGGTGGATGGAGCCAAAGGCAAGTGGGGTGTGTGTGTGTGTGTGTGTCTAAAACCAGCGGCCATATTCTCCCTAAGATCTTCTCTGGGGAGCCTTTGAGAGGACAAACTCCATTCAGAAACCGGGGAAATGCTGCCAAGTTGGGGGTCAAAGGGAGCCGTGGGCCTTGGGGGCCTTTGTGGCCAAGGTTTAGCAAGGGGGGCTCCCCAGCTGCAAAACCCATTCCTCCTCCTCCTCCTCCTCTGAGGGTTTTGGGAAGCCACCTGGGGGCAGGTGAGGAGGCCCTTGGGCCACTTGGCTCCTCCGTAGGACCCCCACTGACTGAGCCAAGAGAAGAATGATTGCAGCTGGGAACGAGGGTCTCCCTTGCTGGAAATGTTCATTGTTTTCAATGGGGCTCATGCCCTCCTTTTCCTCCTGCTGCCTGCCAGCCTTACCTGGAGCCTTGCTTGGTGCCAACTGCGCTGTCTCCTTGGGGCGTTTCCGGTTGAGGCTAATGTCTGGATTATTTGCCTTTCCGCCTCTGGACAGCGGAGACATGACATGGCCCCCAAATGCCATCGGACCCTGCTGCCCTCTTGATGGAGTGACAGCAATTGTGCTTTTAAAAGCCATTTAACGCCAGCTGTGTTGGGGGGAACCGTCTCCAGTAGTGCCAACAGCGGGCATCTTTTGCCCCAAAGTTGTGCCATCGAGTGGTTTTTGACTTAGGGCAGGGGTAGGCAACCTTTTTGAGCCGGGGGCCAGGTTGCTG
>CM034716.1:8072496-8083576 GCA_020142125.1 Phrynosoma platyrhinos
TTTTTTTTTTTTTCCTTTCCAGAGGGATGCAGAAGCAGAGCAGAGGGGCTTGCAAAAAAGCATCTCCACCTCAAGAAGTGGCCCAAGCAAAAGAGAACCAGTCGTTGCGGCCTTTCCCTCCATCGCAGCAGCAGCAACAGTCTCTCGTAAATAAGCGGCGGACGGTTGGAAGGCCTGGGTGCCGAAGTGCGGACGGGGCGCCTATTCCCCCTCTATGTCTCCCGGCTCCCGGCTAGAACCATTTCTGTGATTTCTGGACCACAACGTACGGCAGGGCAAAGAAACTGGTCTCGCTGGGCCAGTAGGTCAACAGGGGCTGGCTATTTGGCATCTCATAGAGAACGTCAAAGTACATGACCAGCGTGGCACAGTAGAAGATGGTCACGTTGATGAAAAGGTGCCTGCGAGGGGGACAAAAAGCAAAGAGAAACACTGAGCGTGCCGCACTATGTTTCTTTCTCACGGAGGATGGCACATATAATGGTCAGTTTTGTCACATGGGGACTGGTGACACTCTCTGCTCACCATGGTTGGCAAAAGTTCCCATCCATAGCTATAAAAGAGCGCAATACGTTTTTATCTCCATCCAAGACGGTCCTTTTGTAAATCTAATGGCTCTTTGTTGCCCGTTCAAAACCAAGCTACCTCAAATTATGTTTCCTCGCAACGGGTATAACTCACAAGATCCCCATATTGTCTCCATCCTAGAAGTTCTTTTGTAAACGTAATGGCTCTTCATTGTTTGTTCACATATAATCCAGTTTGACACCTCTTTAACTGCCCTGGCTCAATGCAATGCAATTCTGGGAATTGTAGTTTTAGGAGACATTGAGCCGCCTCTGTCAGATTGCTCTGGGGGTCACAACACGCTGCAGTTCCCAGGATTCCATAGCATGGAGCAGTTGAAGCGGTGTCAAACCGGATGATTTCTGCATTGCGGATGTCGCCATCGTTACGATCTCGTCCTCCGGCTCTCAGTTTCTGTCACTTACCAAAAACTGTGGAGGTAGCTAAAGTTGATTTTCTGGCAGAAACTGCAGAGAAACTTGTCGGCCAGCCAGCAGCTGATGGAAATGAGCCACCAGATGACCAGGCAGGCGGCCACTCGGTGGATCCGGGGGTTCTTGCAGCTGAGAAGGAAGGAAGGAAGGAAGGAAGGAAGGAAGGAAGGAAGGAGGCCAAGAGTCAGGACAAGGAGAGCCGTTCCTGATGCAAAAGCTTCCATACTAAAGACAACGAAAGCTCCATTTTCCAGCTGTAGTTAGCCTGAGTTTCTTTTCCAGCCGCATAAAGCTGGTGTTGCACGGCATTCAAACCAACAAAGGCTGCAACCACAGAGTTGAACCCATCACTCCCTTGTTTGTGTAGGAGAGTATGGGGTGCATCTAGCCCAGGGGTAGGCAACCTTTTTTCCCCTTTAAGGGCCAAGGAGGGACTTCAGCTCCCAGAAGCCTCAGCCATGTTGGCCTATAATAGTCCCATGTTGGCCAATAGCTCCTGGGATTCTGGGAGCTGAAGTCCCTCCTTGGCCCTTAAAGGGGAAAAAAGGTTGCCTACCCCTGATCTACACTGTGGAAAGGGTGCACATTGACCCCACTTTAAGTGCTGTCACTCCCTCCTATGGAATCCTGGGATTTGCAGTTTTGCAATGGTCTTTTAGCCGCCTCTGCCAAAGCATGCCGGTGCCTCGCACAACTGCAAATCCCAGGATTCTTTCGGATGGTACCATGGCGCTTAAAGCGGAGTCAAACTACATTATTCCTTCAGTGCAAATGCCAATGAGTCTTTGTTCTGGATTGTTATTATAGAGAATCATAGAGCTGGAAGAGACCACAAAGGTCATCCAGTCCAACCCTCAGCCATACAGGAAGGCAACCCTGAGGTACACCAGTCCTGCCTTGAGTCCCTGTACTGGGAAGAAGGAGGGATATAAGATGATGATGATAATAATAATAATAATAATAATAATAATAATAATAATAATAATATAGCCCATTTCAGTGTATACACTCCCTTTTTGCTCATTCTAGAAATCCGGATGACCTCCCTCCTGAGAAACTCCTTTGGCGATTCCATCGCTGGAGCCCACAACGTTGGCCGGAGTCATCCCATCATCCTTGGGCCAGCCGAATGGACCAGCGGAGGATGAGGAGTGGAGCAACCATCATTCCTTCTCCATCCCGCTCATTCCCACTCGCTTACTCACCTGCTCTCCATAGAGGAACAGGTGAGTTACAAATAGACCAGAGTCTGCTTAAATGATGCAAAGGTAACAAGATGGGAGGTGAAGCAGGGTGGGCTCTGGGGTTGGTGCAGGATGATAGAACTGGCAGTCCATCATCATCATCATCATCATCAGTGCAAAAAGGAAAAAAAGAAAGGCTGGCTGGATTTGTCGGGGACTTTTTTGTTGTTTCTGTGTGCCTTCAAGACCCTAAGGTGGACCTATCCTGGGGCTTTCTTGGCAAAATTTGTCCAGAGGAGGTTGGCCATGGCCTCCCCCTGAGGCTGAGAGAGTGTGACTTGCCAACCGCTGCCCCCCTTTCCCTCTTCTTACTTTCTCAGCTCTTGGACCACCAGGTAGAGGAGGTGGAAGGCGACGCAGTTGAGGGCGTAGGCGTTCAAGGCGGGTTTCACGAAGGACATCAAGGTGCTCACAATGGTCACAATGATCACCATCCGTATGAACTGGTCCCTGAGCGTCGCACGGGGAAAGAAGAAGAGGGATGCTTGTGTGAGGATCCCATTCTAGGCAAACCAGGTGAGACCGGCGCCACGTCACGGACCCCCTTTCCTCCCAGAAGTCCCCAATTTCCCCACAGAGCTTTGTTGTTGCTGTTGTTGTGTGCCTTCAAGCCATTTCCAACGTATGGCAACCCTAAGGTGAACCTCTCTTTTGAGGCTGAGAGTGTGTGCCTTCCCCTAGGCCACTCAGTGGGTTTCCACGGCTGAATACAGGTTTGAAAACTGGTCTCGTAGAGTTGTTGTTGCATGCCTTCCAGTCGTTTCTGACTTACGGCGACTCTAAGGCAACCCTATCCTGGGGTTTTCTTGGCAAGATTTCTTCAGAGGAGGTTTGCCATTGCCTTCCCCTGAGGCTGAGAGAGTGTGACTTCCCCATGGTCACCCAGTGAGTTTGCATGGCCAAGCTGGGACTCGAACCCTGGTCTCCAAAGTCTTAGTCCAGTGCTCAAACCGCGGCTCCATGCTGTTGCATTCTTATTATTCGTAGAGCCAATATGGTCTAGGACTCTGGGGACCAGGGTTCGAATCCCCACTCGGCCTGTCGCCATTTTGAGAAGGACTGCAGTGGAAAGTGGAAGGGTTTTAGGCTTGCTGTGGGAAAGGGGACATATAATTCACAATGATTCTGAATGTACCTGATCCTCATTCCCGCTTCTTACCTGTTTTTGATAAATCCTGGGAAGTATCGCACGGGGAACCAGAAGGCGTAGCAAATGGACACCCCCCACAAGATGGAGAGTTCGTCCAACAGCTGCCCGGCGTAGCTGAGCGTCATGTGGTAATACAAGGAGAAGGCGCCTGGACGGACACAAGGCAACGGCCATTATTTCCCCGCGGCCTCTGAGCATGTGCAGAGGGTACCTTTTTCAAACACTGCTGTGCTCTCCCTTGCACAATGGGATTTGCACCCGGGTCTCCCAGGGTCCTAATTCTAACCCTGACACCCAAAATGCTTAAATCGACCCCCAGCTGACCCCATTTGGTTGCACAACTGGAACCAAAATTGGATTTTGCTGCCCAGTTTGAGCTGCTCCCGGGAAACTTAATAATTAAAAATATTAATAATAATTCAATTAATTATTAAAATGAGGAGCTCCCTCTCTGAAAGATGAGATCCCAGGCTCCTTATTTCAGATCTCAGGAGGTATGGGGGAGATGGGATCTGTAGTCTGATGTGGCCCTAAAACGCTCCAGCTGAGAAATCCTAATTCCGCTCCCTGAACTGCAAATCCCAGGATAATACGGAAAGGAGCCATGATAGTTAAAATGGAATTGTAGTGCTGTAATTGTTCAATGGGATGGGGTCCTTTGTTCCACCACCAGTTTAGGCCTTCAAAATGTTCAGGACTGGAGTTCCCAACATCCCCTGCCCCTCTGATAGCTCCCATTCTCCCCAGGATGCCAAGTTGGGCCAAGGATGATTTCCCGGATGAATGATGACTTTCTGGTTCTCATTTTTGCCTTCTCCTGAAAAGGGAGGATAAATTATATGGGAATTCTCATTTTTCTGAGTGGGAAAGCAGATAAGGAGGGACCCCAAGGCGAGGCGGAGGGGAACTTATCATTTTTCGGGGGCCGTTTTCCGTCCCGTACCGATGCAAAGCTGAACGACGAAAAGCGTATGGACAGGATTGGGACGGAAATCCCTGTATGAGGAATTCAGCCACATCAGGACCGGAGCCAGAATGAAGAAGGCGACATTGCTGATCTGGGAAGGGAAATAATGCAGGCGTGAGGGGAGAGCCAAAAACCATCACCATCACCTATAGAAAACACTATTGTTGGGTGTAATGCAAAACGGAGAGCCAGGGCGGCCTAGAAGTGTTGGACTACGACTCTGGAAACCTGGGTTCGAATCCCCGCTCGGCCATGTAAACCCATTGGGTGAGTCACACTCTCTCAGCCTCACTCACAGGGAGGCCAAGGCAAATCCCTGTTCTGAACAATTATTGCCAAGAAAACCCTGTTATAGGGTCGTCATAAGTCAGGAATGACTTGTAGGCACACAGCAACAAACTAATAATACAATATATTTTGTTACACAATATACAGGATAATATCTGATAAAATGAATTACTATGTAGATATACCACAATATAGGGAGCCAGCATGGCCTGATGGTTTGAGGGCTCTGGAGACCAGGGTTCGAATCCACGCCTGGCCTTGGAAACCCACTGGGCAACCTCCGCAGAAGCTGTTTTGGACTACAAGGCAATCCATTGCCCCAGTCACTGCCGATGGGAATTGCAGTCCAAAACACCCAGAAAGCAACCTGAGGATGGAAACCTTTGGCTATATATTTGCAGCAGGGCAAAGCGAGAGACCTTGCCCGGAGGAGATGTTTGCCGGATGCTTCCTCCACTTGTTGGACCCGCTTTGGCAGACTCTCAACCCGCTGGGCCAGTCGGGCTGGTTTTTTGGGCCGACCCAAAGGGGCGAAGGGGCATGGGTAGGCATCGGGCCCTGCCTGTTTGCCAGAGGCAAGGAGATAAAACCCGTTACCTCCCTCCTCCTCCATGCCTAGACACACATACACAAGTAGTTCTCCTCCCAGGTTAAAGTAGGCGAGAGTTCCCGAACTCAGAGCCCAGATTTCTGCAAAGGTGGGACAAGGATCAGGTTTCTGCAAGAGGTTTAAAGGAAGCCTTTTGGAAAAGTGGCTGTGATGTGTTGCGTGCCTTCAAGTCACTTGTGATCCTGTCATGGGGTTTTCTTGGGAAGATCTGTTCAGAGGAGGCTGAGGCTGAGAGAGTGGCACTTGCCCAAGGGCACCTAGCCATGGTTGAGCAGGGGTTTAAACCCAGTACCCAAACCACTACACCGCACTGGCTTTTCAAGTGACCTCAACCCTTCCGAGTGTGGTCATCACACACAACTACAGGTTTACGCACTTTGTTTCGGACATTTTGCAAAAAAAAGAGAAACCCCCTCTTTTGGGACCTGCTCTTCCTCTCTTCTCCCCGCTGCAGAGTTAACTGGGTGCAAAGTACCTTTTGGATTTTGAAATCAGTTTGCAGCCAAGTAGGAAAGTGGGAGGAGGGAAGAGAAGAAGCCAGGACCTTGTAAAAAGCAACTGAGAAAATGGGATGGCAGAGGATTAACCGGGACCTCCCTTGCCAAAACTGGGATTGTAATGCAAGAAATGTAGAAATTGAAGGGAAATGTGTGTGTGTGTGTGTGTGTGTTTTGGGGTAGAGACGATGGTCTAATTTTGTCCTCTCTGTAGCTGCACCCATAAGTGGCCTCTGCCTCACTATTGCATTAGAGGAATCCAAGATGGTATTTGACTGGGAAGGTATTCTAGAAATCTAGAAATCCTTGTTCTTTATAAGACAGGCTTTAGTAATTTTTGTAGCTGTGCAAGACTCTGCTTGACTGCTGCTGCTCTGGTGCGTGACACTTGTGCAACAAAACAGGATTTGAGGTGACAAAATGGGTCCATCCCTTCCTTTCTCAAAAGATTTCACCCAAGAGACAGACCCAGCAGGAATGTCCGATGCAGAATGGCAGGAGGCGTTCTCAAGAGTTAAGGAGCCTAGCGTCCACCAAGTGTCTTGGACTGTAGCCCCCAACATCCCCAGCCAGGACCATGGTGAGGGGCAATGGGCATTATAGTCCCGTTAAAACAAAATGGAGATCTCGCCTATTGAGTTGCTCACTCAAGGATCCCTTGGTGGTGTTTCGTTTTCTGCTAAAAGCCTATCTCTGGACCTTCCGAAAGGCTCTGTGTGCAATTACCTCCGTTAATAGATTTTGAGTTATGTTGTAATAAGTTTCAGTTTTAAAGTCCTGGAGAAAGGGTGGGAAATAATGAATCAACTTCATTAGAAACTTCTTGGGTCGTGCAGAGAAGGAAAGGGCCGAGAGGGTTGTTTTGGAAACTCTGCGTCCAGAGGGACTTAGCACTACAGTGTATAAAGACTTTGCAGGCTACTAGTCCTCATTGTTGTCAGAAGAGGAGCAACCCGGAGCAGAGACCCTTGGAGAGAACCTGAAAGGGGATCTCTTCACTTTGTGGGACCTAAAACTGAGCAGAGCAGCTTGCTCTGGGTCACTGACACCTAAATGCCCATCTACTACGTGTGCAAAAACCCATATTTTTGCAAGGGCCAAGTACGGTCTGAGGTTTACCGTGTTGTAGTATTCGGCGATGTACTCTGAACGCTCAAAGTTCCCTTCGCACCAGTCCACTTCGGCACTTTGGTAGGCAAAGATACTTGGCATCCTGACAGGACTTTCCACATAATAATAAAAATGTTAAAAAAAAAAGAATGATAAGGAGAGAGAGAGAAAAGGGGAATAAACTCAGCACCTGCTATAGAGGAAACCAACCTGCAAGTCCAGTTTTCCCACACCCCTTTTACAAGCCTCCGACACACACCCTCGACTAGGGCCACTTTCCTTTCTTCTTTCGCACCCAGGGCTGTGGATGAATGAAAGAAAGGTGCCAAAAGCCACAGGGCTGCCCAGGAGTCCTGTGTCACTTGGAAGCTTGCCCACTTCTTGCCTCAGATTCATTGCAAGGCAAGGCAAGGCACGAAGTGGCAAATTTACACCTTCTTTCTCATGGCAAATTTGGCTGTGAGTGGAGCCCAAACGTGAAAAGAAGGAGACCAACTGCTTTGGGGTCGGTCCCCTCTGATTATTATTATTATTATTATTATTATTAAAGTTTATTTCTAGAGCACTGTCGGTGTACACAGCGCTGTACAAAAGACCATCAAGGATAAAACAGAATAAAACCTGCCAGAGGCGTACAACAATGAGCAAAATAATAAAAGTCAGTTAAAACAAAGACAATAACAACAATCTGAACTGTGCAGAAGGCGCCTTTCCTCCAAATATTTTTAAGCAAACCCCGTGCCTTAAGGGGAGAACTACGCCATGCTTACGACTCCCAAAATATTGAGCGCCCGCTGGGAAAGAACACCAGAAACCAAATAAAAGGGGATGGATGGATAGATAGATAGATGGGATATTGAGCAGGAACGTGGAGGCAGTGTGGAAATGTTTGGACTGTAGTTCCCAGCATCCCTCATTTTTGGCTCTGCTGGCTGTGGCTCCTCTGGAGTTGTATTTTGACAATGACTCTTTTTACTCTCCTGTGTAAAGGCCTGCGAGTCTTTTCCAAATTATGGTGCCGTAAGTTGGGAAAGCAACTTGAAGGCACACGCTTTCAGCCCCGATTTAGATTTGTTACACAATGCAATCTGTTTCAATTAATGTGAAGTCAAAGGCTTTCACGGCAGGCATCCATAGTTTTGTATGGGTTTTGTGGTCTAAATGGCCGTGTTCTGGAAGAGTTTATTCCTGCCGTTTCACTCTCTGAAAATGCCAGCCACAGCTGCTGGCGAAACGTCAGGAATAAACTCTTCCAGAACACGGCCACAAAGCTCCAAAAACCCCACAAAAAACGATGGTTCAATTAACTTTGTGTGGTTAAAGTGATTCCGTCTGTCCTGGTCAGTTGTATCCCTCCTTGAAATCTATTATATCCTGATTCTATAGACAGGATATAATAAACAATCAGAGCTAGACGGACGGACCGACAGACAGGGTCAGTCTGTCGATGGTGAGCCAAGATGGAGGTAAATCCCATTGACTGAATGGGACGACTTTCCTTGCCATACAATTTGGGGGTATGTGTATTCAGGCATACCTCTGCTAAGAAAGAAGCTGCTTTTTGCAGTCCTTTTATACCTGCATTCCCCCTTTTTCCCTCTTTCCGTCCTCTGTCTAGCTAGACTTTTTAAGCAGCATCAGCATAGGGAGAATGGTGAAGGAGGGCTGGAGAAAAACAGATTTTGGATGGCAGGCAACAGAGGCAAGTCTTCAGTAAACAATACAATAAGAAAAGGTTTGATCTGGAAAAGAATGAGATCTTACTGTTGCTGCGTGTGTTTGCATCCAACAGGCAAAGTAGACAGCAGCTGCCTCCAGAAATCCCTTGGAGAGCATGCATGAATCACAGAAAAGGGAGAAAAGGGCAGTGTGTGTATGTTTTTAAAAGCATAGATCTTGACGTTTAAAAATGGAAATTGTAAGAACAGTGGAGCAGGGTAGGAGAGAAAGTCACCCTGGGATGCATTTGGAAAGAGATCTTCAGATCGCCTCTAGAAGGTTGCAGACTGTTTTGTGTCTGCAAGGCTTACCCAATCTGGTGGTAGAATTCAAAGAGATAGCCGTGTTAGTCTGTAGAATCAGTACGTAGAGAGATCTTGTAGCACTTTTGAGACTCACTGGAAGAAAGAAATGGGCAGCATGAACTTTCCCAGACTTCGGTCTACTTCCTCAAATGCATTTGGATCTACATCTGAGGAATCCAATGCATCTGAGGAAGTAGACCGAAGTCTAGGAAAGCTCATGCTGCCCATTTCTTTCTTTCTCAAAGGTGCTACAGGATCTCTCTCCATACCAACCGGGTGGTTTTATTTAATGTGTCTTTATTATTGCTCATGCTTGATCAAAAGTCTGCCGAAAAGAAAACCTGTTGAGCCGCTCTTCTTTCTGGGTGGTACAGGCACCTCGCCCTCTTCTTCCCCGGTTAATTCTGCCTCTGGTACCCAGTTTTATGCCCAAAGCGTCATGTCCAGAAACACGCTGCGGTTTGCCAGCGTTTGGCTTCTTCTTACCTGCGTGCCTCTTTGCTCCTCGAGTCCAAAAGCCCAAATGCCGCCGCCGGGAAGAGCTTCAAAGGTGTTGCTAACAACAGACAGCCGGCTGCCGACCTGAAAATACAAAATGTGAAAGCCCACCGCCCCAGCCCAAAGGCCAGCCCTTCCAGGGAGGTCAAAGGTCAAAGGAGAGGCGGGAAAAGATGAAGCCAAGAGTGACCCCTGGAAGGGGAAGCCATGCAGCCCAGGCCCTGCCAATGGCACCTTTGCAAAAGCGCTTCTCCGGCAGACCTTTAAATAAAAGGGCACGTCCGGATGCCAAATCGGAGTGGACGGCCTCGGGCGTGGGGGTGAGAAAGGATGGCGGCCCAGCCCTTGTGCGGCTCTGTGTGCGTACCCACACCCCACACCCCACACCCCACACCCACACGCTCCGGGATCCATTTCAACACACCTTGCGATGGTTATCTTTCCTCATTGGGACTCGTTCTGCCTCTTTCTCCAGAGTAATTCCACCTGAACCTTGCTTTCGTCATCCTTGGCAGCCGTGGTTCGGTGTCCTGAAGGGTTCAAGGTGCGCGATGCCAATTGCCGGCAATTGTGGCTTATCTCGGTTCTGGTGGGGGATCCCTCCTCTCTTCCACCGCAGACGGCAAAAATTGTCGCTCTTTGGCACAAGGAAGGCTAGGGCCTTGGGTGGATCATGCACGGTGCCGGATTCAAAACCTCCAAGGCTTCTTGCGGTCTTGAACAAGTAATATTCCCCATTTAAACGAGGGGTGGGCCACAGTGAGGGTTGCCAGACTTGAAGGCCTGGCCCTGAATCTCTAGTTTTTGGGGGTCATTGGAGGGAGAAGGAAAAGGCTGGGTATAACTCTCCAACTCATTTAGGAAACTTCCAAGGCTGCTTTGATTTGTTACGACAACTTGCAAAGAGACTCCATGGAGACTATGAATTTAATTTCTCCTTATAGCACCAGGGCTCACCCTCCACTCTGCTCTGCATCCATCGGGGAGAAACAAATAAACTGGATTAAATGCTAATGATCCCTAGGTAGGTGGGAAGAAGTAATCCCCTCATTTTCCCTTGACGTGGAAACCACCCCTTGACCTAAGATTTTGCTCTTATGTCCAAACAGGAAAATATATTCTCTATGTGTGACTACCTTCCAACTTTCCAAATTTGGCAGGGACTGTCCCATAGAATCAAAGAATCATAGAGTTGGAAGAGACCACAAGGGCCATCCAGTCCAACCCCCTGCCATGCAGGAACTCCCAATCAAAGCATCCCTGACAGATGGCCATCCAGCCATCCCGTTTAATCCTCTGCTGTCCCATTTTTCCAGCTGCTTTTAAAATGTCCCAGTTTCTCTCCTCTTCCTCCCCTTTGTCCTCAGCTTACTTTCATTGCTGCAAATGGAGCTCAAGGTGCAAAAGTTGCAAACTGTTTTCGTGCAGAAGTCTCCCAATTCAGCAGGAGAAAGAGAGGCGAGGGCAAAGATCAACCCTTCCTAAACCCGGTAGATAAATCTCAGTCTTCTCTGCTCCAAGTAGCAGTTTTGTGTGGGCTTCCTTATTAGTGCCATCTCATTGTCTGGCCATTTGACCCGGCATGGATCCTGGTTTTCATCTGTGAAATGAAAGGTAGCTCGAGTGAGTAAGCCAAATAACACCAGGAGGAAGGAAGGGAGGAAGGAAGGAAGGAAGGGAGGGAGGAAGGA
>CM034716.1:8110456-8123864 GCA_020142125.1 Phrynosoma platyrhinos
TCTCTTCAGAAGTTGGGGATTTCGGCTACTAGAACTCGGCTGTGGCCACATTTTGTCTGTGACCTCTGCGAATTGAAATCCAAAACATCTGGAGGGCCAGAACTGGAGATGCACTTGTTTTAGGTACTCCAATTCCAGGGGTTTGAGGAAAGAGCTGTGGGCCTTTGGGACAAATTGAGATTGTAGTCCTCATGGACTAGTCCTCTCTCGTCTTTCTCTCTTGCAGTCTTAACTGGAGATGTCAGGAACCGAACCCAGCACCTTTTGGGTGCAAAGCAGGGCTTTTCCTGAGATCCCAGCTGGCTGTCAGGGGAGGAGGAGGAGGAGGAATGCTCACGTCTTCCTTCCTTTTGGTTTTTGTCTCTCTGAATGACTTTTCCAAAGGCTAAATCTAAATCCGTGGGTCTCTTTCAGACCCTGATGAGTCGCCAGAACTCGAAGATGGAGGAACTTTTGCAGAAGATCAAACAGCAGCAGTACCGGATGGATAAGCAGAACCTGCAGATCAAAAGCCTACAAAGCAAGGTAACCCTGGAGGGCTGGCTCTCTTAACTTGGAAAGCACCTTGTGCATGCTCAGAAGCACTCTTGTCTGCTTAGTTAATGACATTGGAGGCAACCAGAAATGAGCCATGGGAAGGAACTCCAGCCCCTTGGGATGTTGCTGGACTCTTTCTCCAATTGGCCTTGGCCGGCGTGGAGAGAAATGATGGGAATCGGAGTCCAACAACATCTGTAGGGCCAGAGATTCCCACTCATCACCTGTTGAGTGTTGATACCTTTTTTGATGATCAAACATAGCGTTCCTAGAGTAGATCATATGGAAATCCTGGACTTGACCCAGTACTTATAAATTCATTTTTGGTGTTGCTTTTTGTTCCACCCGAAAAATAAATAAATCCTTTTTAACAAAATCCCCAAAGCAGTTTGCATCGCTTCGTGGCTAAGTCCCACAAAGCCAAATAAATAGCAATGATGAAAAAGCAAGCAACGAATGACAGTAGTGACCATTTCAAAAGGATCGCTAGCCGCAAACAGGGACACCAAAGAGAAAGCTCTTTCTCCTGCCGTCTCCTTGGCCAGGATTGTGTTTGCTGGAGGTGGAAGGAGTGCGAATCCTTCACCAACTTGGCTTCAATACAAGGTATGAAAGCCGGAGTGGTAAGATTTTTGTCCTGCCATGGTTGAAAATAACAGCTGTCTTGCATAAGCGTCCTGGGTGAACTTGGTCTTTTTTTTCCTAGGCTAAAATTGGGGAAGTCCAGTTTCGCAGAATCTGCAGCAAAGTCCTTTGTCAACTAGGGAAGGGAAGGGCAGGTTATTGATTTGTTTTAATGGCATGCCTGCCAATATTTCTCAGACAAAAACGAGGCAACGTCAGAGTGCGGTCAAGAGGGCAAACGTTATTAATTAATGAGGAAAACAGACAGACAAGCTTGGAGAGGCTGCAGCAGTTTGTTTTTGCCTGCGCCGACTGGGAAGGGCCCCTTCCTCTACTGCTTGGCTTGGGTTATTTGAATGCAAACTATATGTCTTCATTTAATAGCATGGTGTAGTGGTTTATTGGACTGTGACTCTGGAGATCAGGGTTCGAATCCCAGCTCAGCCGTGTAAACCCACTGGGTGACCTTGGGCAAGTCACACTCTCTCAGCCTCAGGGGGTGGCAATAGAAAACCCTTTTAAAGAAACGTGCCAAGAAAGCCCTGTGATAGGTTCACTTTACAGTTGCCATAAGTAAAAAAATGACTCGGAGGCACACAAAAACAACAACAATACCCCCCCTCCACAATATAGGAACTAAGGTGACTTACAATACAAGTTAAAACCATAGCTTATGTTGTTTATCTCCGTTAATAAAGTTGTTGTGTTACTTAATTATTACGTAAGTGTTGATTTAGCAAATTCTCATTGATCCTGGTTGCGTTTAGCAATGGGATTTAGGCCGTGGGTGGGAATCACACAGCTCCCCAGATGTTGTGGGAATACACTTCCCATCAGTCCCACTAGCCAGGGGAAGAATGCTGGGACCTGCTGCCTAAGAACATCCAAAGGGGTGGCTGGTTCCTTTCTTCGGCCCCTGACTTTTTGCCTTACTATTAAAGAGAGTGATGGAAATGCCTTAGGCTGTCCTGAACCAGGACAGCCATCACCAAACGTCTCTGGACCTCTTGATGCTTCAGATCGAGGGACTGAGGGAAGGAGAAGAAGGGCCTGTCTTGAAGATTTGGGGTATTGTTCTCCCGACTACATTTGCAATAATTCAGAGGAACAGGTTGTCTCTTCCCAGGTGCTGTGCTTCCACTTTGCAAGGTCCCTTAATGTTTTCCACGTCTGCTTCCTTCCTTCCTTCCTTCCTTCCTTCCTTCCTTCCTTCCTTCCTTCCTTCCAGGTCAACATGCTGCTCCCGTTGCACATCAAAGGCAGCGACATGGAGGCCTCCAAGTGGAAAGGCAGCCTCCAGGGCAGCCCCGATCGCCCCGCAAACCGTAGCCAAGGCGCCATGGCTGAAGACTTGGAAGCATCTGGTAAGTTGTTTTGGGAAGCTGACTTAATCCTGGTTAATCCTCTGCCTTCCCACTTTTCCAGCTGCTGTTAAAATGTTCCGGTTTCTCTCTCTCCTCTTCCCACTTTCCCTCTTAGGGCCAAAGCAAACTGCAGAAATAATCTAGTTTGAAATCACTTTAACTGCCCTGGCTCAATGCTAGGGAATCCTGGGAACTGCAGACATTTGTGAGACACTGAGCCTTCTCTGTCAGAGAGTTCTAGTGCCACAATAAACTACAGGATTCCCTAGCACTGAGCCGGTGTCAACCTGGATTGTTTCTGCAACGTGTTTTGTCCCTTTGTCCTCAGTTTGCTTCAGTTGCATGAGGCTTACACTCTGTTAATTTGGATGCGGGAGAGAAGAGGAAGGAGATGAATCTTGCCCTTCTCAGTTGGCTCAGGCAAAAGCAAACTGCTGCAGCCTTACCTCACTTCTCTGTCCTTCCTTCTTAAAAGCTTTTAAGTTTTAAAAACCTTAAAAACTCTTGACTGTGAACTGCGCAGCTCCCAGTTTTTATATGTGAAATATTGGAGGGTAAGATAGCACTTCTGCAATAAGGGGCACCATTTGGAGCAGGCTGCTTTATCTGACTGGACCTCATTGATGACTAGGATCTTGGGTGGGCTGTGAATCATTGGTGGTGACTGGGAATGGAGAATAAGTAGTAGACTCCACCGAAGGAATGGGACCGGCCGGGATCATTTTGACCGGGGTGATGGGGAAAAATCTGTATCTTGGGGTTGGCCTGCCCGCCTCTTCCACCCAGAGCCCTTGGTGCACGTGGATAGCACCATCATCCTGGCCCTGGGCCAAGTGTGCGAGAGGTGACTCGTGCAAGGGGGGGTCCCTTCCCCTCCGGAAAGGGGAGGGCCAGCCAAAGGGAAGAGCCGCAGGGGTCCTGGCGGCCCTCCAAGTAGGGGAAAGGCAGCGAACGAACGCATGGCTGGGCTTCCAAAATAATGTCTCCTGGCTCGGGATGGAAAGGAAATTCCATTTCCCCATTCAGCAGGGAAGAGAGCGGGCCCTGGAGTGTGTGTTTCTGTGTTTGGTGATAAAAATAACATTTTATTTCAGTTTTGCACACATGAAAAAGATAAACAAGCTCGACACGGGAGAATGGTGGTAGCATCATCAAAAACAGACTGATTACACAAACAGAGAAAAAGTTAGAAAAAGGAAAATCACAGGAAAAAAGAACTCAAAAATGAAAACAGCAAGCCACAAAGACAACCAAATACCCAATCTCTCCAGAGCCCCAAACTTCAATGGGGCGAGAGGAGGGCAGTGGGGTGTGTGCGTGTGTTTTGTGGGTTTCGAGACAGCTGCTTTCCTTGAAATGCAGTTGGTCAGCAGTAAAGAAAGTCGGCTGGTAGACTGAGCTTCCTTTGCAAACGTGGTCCTGGGAGGGAGGAATGTAAGAATGCAGGGATGGGGGTCGGAGATAAGCAGGAGGACTGGTTTATTAGGGCAGGAATGTGATTTTTGGAGGGGGATGGGAAAGAAGGACCCAACAGTAAGCGGAGGGCTCCGTCTGGGCTTGTAGCTTGTTGGTGCTTGCTGTCAAAAGTTAGCTTTGACTTATGGCGACCTGAGAGTCCTGGATGGAGCAGCTCAGGTCTTGCAAACTCAGGACAATGGCTTCCTTGTTGGAGTCCATCCCTCTGTAATGCAGTGTTCGTCTTTTCCTTGCTGAGTATTACCAATTCCCTGCTCGGCCATGGAAACCCACTGGGTGACTTGGGCAAGTCACACTCTCTCAGACTCAATGGGAGGCAATGGCAAACCTCCTCAGAACAAATCTGGCCAATAAAACTTCAGGATGGTACGCCTTAGGATCGCCGTGAGTCGGAAACGACTTGAAGGCACGCAACAGTAATAACAATTATTGTCTTTTCCCAAGGATCCGGTTGCATCAGGAAGTGTCCAAGGTATGATAGCCCCAGTTCAGTCATTTTGGCTTCAGGGAGGGTTTGTTTTGCTGGGAGAGCTTTAGGAGTTCTTGATGAAGTTTGTCGCCATCGCGTTGGCTTGGGCTCTTGGAGGACAATAAGAGTCCTCCAAGAGCCCTGGTCTTCAACAATCCTGCTCAGGTCTTGCAAACCCAAGGCAGCCGTTGCATCCTGGATGGAGCCAATCCACCCGTCCTGCGGTCTTCCTCTTTCCCCCACTTGGCATTATTGGCCTTTCTGGTGAGTGATGTGCCAAAGCACAACAGCCTCGCTTTGGGCATCTGGGCTTCTAGAAAGAGGCTTGGTTTGCTTTCAGACCCATTTATTGGTCTTTTTGAACGTCGCCGGTGTCTGTAGATCTTTCCTCCAGCCCCACATTTCCAAGGAAAGTCAACTGGTTTAAATGAAAGCCTCTCTTGCTTCTCCTCTCCAGTTCCCAGGCTGAGTTGTCTTTTCCTCTGGGCTCTCCCTGACCCAATATGTGGTTTTAAGAGGATGTGTCTTAATGTCAGGATGACCTAGGGCGCTGTGGTCAGGATTTGGCAAGTCTGGGAAACCAACTTCCCCCAGATATGAGCGAGAGAAGTGGACCTTATGACGGCAGGCTTGGGGAGGGAATCGCCAGTTTGCCTGCAAACGTGCGAGATTTCACTCTCTCCTTGTGTAATGGTCCTGGTCTGCTTGGAAAGGAAATTGGTAGGATGCCCAGAGCAAAAACAAAAAGCAGTGGCCAGTCACTCTGGAGGTCCTTATTGCTAGTCCAAAAGTGAAACCCCATCTATAAAGGGGTCGAGGTCTGACCTTCTTCCTATGAGTCACATCACTTCTAGCATGATCAGTGACATTGTGTGACTTCCAGTTCTGGGGAAAGGGATCCAACCCCATTGCTTTCCTTTGAGGCTGAGCGAGTTGAACTTCCCCCAAAGTCCGCCAGGGATGAGCGGGGATTTGAACCCTGATCTCCCAAAGGAGTCTTTCTCCAATGCTCCAGCCCCGACAACCAGGTTGGCTCTCATATGCTGGGGTAGGTAGTTCATGAATCAAACCCCATCAGCTTTCCCTGCAAGGGTGCCGAAGGAGAACCGCTTTTGGATCTCCTTGCATGGAAGGGGTCCCGTCTCTCCTCCTTCCCCCATCCGCTCGGAGTGATGCAAGATGTCTGGTGTGCATGGATTGCACACGGCATGCGCTGGTGCTCAGAGAGGAATTGGGGGAAAGTTCATGTTTACGCTCCTGTGTTATCCCTCCCTCCCTCCCTCCTTCCTTCTCTTCCCTGCAGCAGCTGAGGCTTGGAAAATCTGGGCTGAATTTACCCAGATCTGAGGGTAACAGGAAGGGAGGGGGGACCTGCTTTCCTCTGCCACCAGTTTGGGTCCGTTCCCGCACCAAGTCTGAACAGAGCCTCCCTTTGTCTTTGCCCAGAGCCCCCTGGGCTGTGTTTGGTCCCGTTTGCTGCTGCTCCTTTCGGAGGAGTAAAGTCCCTTTCCCTCCTGCCACGTGTCTCTGCCCTTTGGATTGGGCTTCCAAGGGGACTTTGGAAAGATCTCGTTGGCAACCTCGGAGCAGAGTCCAGGCCGGCCGTGGGCGAGTTCTGGGCACGTGGGGTGGCGTTTGCTCCCAGCCAAGGGGTTTGGGTGCGAGGTAGACCAGGCCATGAGAGGGAGTGATGGGCCGGGCCAAAGCCACCCTGGGAGAATGTAATGGCCACTGGAGAGGGAATCATCGAGACCCCAAGGGCCACCTGTCATGCAAGAATAGATCCCCACTCAGCTATGGAAATCCACTGGGTGACCCTGGGTGAGCCACACTCTCTCAGCCTCAGAGGAAGTCCATGGTGGCAAACCACCTCTGAAGAAATCTTATCCAGAAATCCCTGTGATTGGTATGCCTTAAGGTTGCCATAAGTTATAAATGACTTGCAAACCCACAACAATATCAAAAGAGAAAGGAAGCAGGATTGAATATTTTTTTCTTTTCTTTTCTTTTCTTTTCTTCCTTCCTCAGAATTCCCAGCCGGATGTCACCAGATTTTCCTTGATGGGGGGCAAAGCAGTGGGGTCTACCAGATCCAACCTCCAGGCTCCCCACCTTTTGAAGTCTTCTGTGACATGACTCCAGGTATCTGTCTGCCTGTCTATCTATCTAAAGAGGTGGGGATAGAGAGAGAGTGTGTGTTTTGTGGATTGGCGTTCTGTGTTCGAATCTGCCCTCAGTTGGGAGATGGAGGCAGCTTGGTTTTGAAGGGCTGTCTAATGTCCTGGTTTTCCTTTTTCACACAATTGGAAGGTTAGTGCCTGTTTTCAAGACATTTAGACCCCTGAGTTTCTTTCTGTGTTTTTGGAATGTGACCATAAGATAATTTTGCATACCTGTGGGAAGAAGTGCAAAGAAGGTCCTGGATTAGTCCAAAGCATCAAGGGAGGGAGGAGGCAAGGGCTGCTTTTGATAACAATTCCATATCGATGTAGAATTCAAAGACATAACTGTTTTAGTCTGTAATATCGGCATGCAAAGGGATCTTTGAGACTGAGTGAAAGAAGTTGTAGCATGACCTTTGCTAGACTTTGTCTCTTTCCTCAGAAAGTGAGATTACGAAAGCTTATGCTACATTTTCTTTCGCACGGTTAGTCTTAAAGGGGCTGCAAAATCCCTTTACATATCGACAGTAATGCAGTCGGCCCTCCTTATCCACAGATTTTTTTATCCACGGATTCAAGCACCCACCGCTTGAAAATATTT
Source organism: Phrynosoma platyrhinos (assembly GCA_020142125.1). NCBI lineage: Eukaryota > Metazoa > Chordata > Lepidosauria > Squamata > Phrynosomatidae > Phrynosoma > Phrynosoma platyrhinos. The sequence goes on from CM034716.1 coordinate 8,117,690, forward strand.
TAAAAAGTATAAATTCCAAATATATAAGGGATACCAGTTTGCTGTGCCATTATATTTAATAGGACTTGAGCATCCACAGATTTTGGTATCCTTGAGAGATCTTGGAACCAAACCCCAGCGGATAACAAGGGCCCACTGTAGTTGTTTTTGGTAGATGGCTGTGAATGGGTTGCAGATTGATCATCTTTCCCTTTGTTTTTTGGGATTCTCAGGCAGCGGAGGCTGGACGGTGATCCAGAGGCGTTTGGATGGCTCTGTCGATTTTGACCAGCTATGGGAAGCCTACAAGAATGGCTTTGGAAATCTGACCGGTAGGTGGCTTAAGGGGTCTTCCTCAGTCGGCCATCCTCAATAGGACATCCCTTCAAATATTTAAACATGGCTATCCTGTCACCCCTTAACCTTCTCTTCCCAGGCTAAACACCCCCAGCTCCCTAATCTGCTCCTCATAGGTCTTGGTGGTTTCCAGACCTTTCACCATTTTGGCGTTTATTTGTTCGTTCTCTCTAGGAGATTTCTGGCTGGGCTTGGAGAAGATCCACCAGGTCACAAAGGACGGGCGGTTCCATCTCTTGATCGAGTTGCACGATTGGGAAGGAAACTCCCAGAAAGTTGAGTTCCTCTTCAGCCTGGGGGGAGAGGAGACGGCGTATACCCTCAGCCTCCTGGGACCTATCCTTGGGGAGTTGGAGAATGCAATGGGCGACTTCCCGCAGCTGCCCTTTTCCACGCGAGATCGGGATCATGACCTCAAGGGAGACACCAACTGTGCCAAGCACCTCACCGGTTAGTCCCTGCGGAAAATAACTTAGTCCCAGGGTATTTGAAGGACCTTATCATCCTTATGTGACCCTGCCCATATCTTGAGATCTTCTGGGGTGTCCTTCTCTTTGTCCCACCACCTTCACAGGTATCTCTGGTGGGAGCATGGGTGACGGGGACTTCTTGGTGGCTGCCCCTCGCTTCCTAGAGAAATTAGACTGGCACCCTCCTTGCTATACTTTCATAGAAACCTTTCGCTTTCAGCAGGTCTTTGGGAGAGCGTTGTTTGTGATTGTTGTTGTTTCTCATGCTCATAAGTAAAGAGAATTAAGTGATGAATTGCAAAGTCCAGGGTTCAAACCTTACCCATTGCTGTGAACTCTTTGTTCTAGCCTTTCCTCAATTTGATGCCTACTAAATGTTCCAGACTACAGTTCCCATTGGCTAGGGATGGTGGGCATTGGATTTCAAGGCATCGAGGGTGGCCGATTTGGAGAGAAAACTGCCTCAGGAGTTTGATTGTAGATGGTGAAATGCTTTCACGCAGGGAAATCAATCATTTTTCCATCACGAGGGTCCTTTATAATTTTGCCCCTTATCTTACTAGGCTGGTATAGATGTTTAGCAGCATAATTTTGTCTTAAAATTAACATTTCCATGGAAGTTCTCTCGGTTGACACCTGTCCCCCATTCCCTCTTCAGGCGGCTGGTGGTTCAGCACTTGTGGGCATGTCAACCTCAATGGCAAATACTTCCGCTCCATCCCACGCCAGCGACACGAGAGGAAGCAGGGCATCTTCTGGAAGACCTGGAAGGGACGCTATTACCCCTTGCGTGCCACCGCCATGAAGATCCGACCTTCGGAGTTGGGGGCGGCATCCTAAATGCAACACCGGACGGCCACCGGAGATACGTGGGGTGGCCCCTGATCCTAACATGTGGCCGCGTCTTGTTGCTCCTTTTGGTGGGGATGGGGGGGTGAGGAAGGGAGTGTCCCAAAGAAGCCTTCCTTAAATTGATATCAGGGTGCTGGCTTCTTGGTTGGGCGCAGAGCGGCGACCTGGGAGGGTTTTGGGGAACAGTATAGGGCGGGAGGGAAAGGAACGGATTTCCATGTTCGTTGGAGGGGGTTAAGTGGCCAGGGATGGCAGTCTGGTGTTGGGCCTTGGGGTGAAGCCAGATGCTCTCTGAAAGGATGTTTTGGGGTTTGTTTGGATGATCTCTGGTGCTGTTCCGTGAGCATTATGAGTTCCCCCACAGGCCAGGTTTGTCACATTCCTACAGGTCAAGATGTGTCTTAATGCTCTTCTTGTGCTTCAAAATGAGGGAGAGGTGGCCAGTCTTTCAGCCACACTTGGCTTCTCCTCACGCATCAGTTTTAACAATCAGTGTGCATGCGTGTGTATGGTATTTCCCTCCCTTCTTGAACCAAAAATATCCCTGTGGACTGTTGGGTGATGAGGAAGGGGGCACAGGTTCGGTTTCCCCTAAGAACAGAGGTGTCCCATGCTGTGGCAAATTGGGCCACACTTTGGCTAGCTCTGTTCCTTAGTTCATTTTATTTGCCAGCATTTTGTACCCAGAAATGGCCTCAAAGGTGGGTAGGATTTCTTTGGGCATCCTTCAGAACCGGCGCCCACATTTTTAGGGTTCTTTTCCCAGTGTGCTCTGGAGCTTTCCCACAGTGCTCTGGGAAATCCAGCTGCCTGGCGCTGTGCAAAGATTTTTAATGTTTTTGGAAAGGATGGAAAAGAAGCAAAGCCATGGTCAGCCATGCTGATGTTCAGGAAGATGCCCAGTGTTGCCAAAAATGGGGCAGAACATGGAAGTGGTGCCCACACAGGCTCTAAATCTCTGCCTGCAGTTGATAAAAACATCATAATAAGGATCCATTTGGCATCTTGAAATGAACTGCCTTCCATATGGTATGGCTGTCCACTCTCAGACCAACGTTTCATGGGTCAAAATTGCTATTTTTTTTTTTTAATTTTTTTGGCCTTGGTTAGCATTAGGCTCCAATGACAGACGGAGCTCCCATGGAGGGCATTTTGGGTGGGGAAGGGGCATCTCTTGGCCCCACATTGCAAAAAGGCACCCAAGGTGGCTGCAAACCAAGTCGGGCTCCCCCAATTTCCTTGCTCCTCTTTCTCTCCATGTGTCTGTGTGTGCGTTTTAAGTCATATTGACTTGATTGACTCCCACAATAAGCTGCTTGTTTTTGTACATAATGGTTGTATTTGTTGGTCTGCTGGTTTTTAAGAGTGTTTTACCCTGCCTTTAAAAAAAAAAAAAAACAGTTGTTTCTGTGGTTGAGTATCATTGAACATTGCGGTTGTAACTTATAAAGGTTGCCTTGGATGGACCCAAGCGAGGAGAGCAGAGCGTCGTTTCTTGCTCCTTGCGCTTACATGTTGTCTCCCCTTTTTTTTTACATGAACATGTGTGACACAAGTCAGTGAAATGTTTTTTTTAATGAATTAAAATTAATAAACCAAATCTTGTTTCTATTGTGATTCTGTGACAAAGTACATTGCAGCTGGTCCTTTTGGAGGTAGGTTATCTACTCCCTGCATAGGGTTGCTGTGCCCTTGTTTTGCTAAGAAGTTGCTTTGTGGTTTCAGGAGAAAGGCACTTTGCGTATCGCTCAGAAGAACCGTGTCCAGGAGCAAATGCATTGCCCCCTTCTGCAGAATGAGCAAGGTTCCCAGACCCCAAAAGACAGAAGTAAAAACATATCCTTATCCCATTTCAGAATCTAAAAATGTCCCAACTGTGTCATTAATGGAAGCTGATTCTTTTTATGCATGCTCATTTTGTCTTTGAGCTTACATTAAAAACAAACCTCTCAAGGGAGATGTGCTCTGAATCTCTTACATTAGGTTAGTTTTGTTTCGTTTTTCATTTGGGAGTGAGGAAAATTCAGTTCTGGGGTCAGGAAAGAGGAAAACGCATCGCATCTCCCATCTCCTTTGGAAATTTAGAATTTAGAAATTCTCACTAAATACTGTAAAAGATACTAGAGCTCCGCCTGGTGGACATCAAGTGTCATTGTCTCTGCCAAGGGGCTTCCATTCTGTAACATCTTATTGATGCTCAAATCATGTGCAGCTTTTGGGTTTGTGAGGAAGGATAAACAGCCCTTAACCATATTCTCCGTTGCCTCTCCAGTCAGCTCAGCATTGCTCCTTTGTGTATGCATTAATGCAGGGGTAGGCAACCTTTCCCCTTTAAGGGCCGAGGGACTTCAGCTCCCAGAAGCCTCAGCCATGTTGGCCAATAGTCCCATGTTGGCCAACAGCTCCTGGGATTCTGGGAGCTGAAGTCCCTCAGCCCTTAAAGGGGAAAGGTTGCCTACCCCTGCATTAATGCCTATTAGTTCCATTTTTATCCCACTTTTCCTACCACAAACTCAAAGTAGCCTGCATGGCTTTCAAACCCAGCAAATTGAAGAGTTCTCGATGGGAATGATTTTCAGTGTTTTGCTTCCTGCAATGCTAGAAATGTGGGGATTGGAGGGAAACTTCATTTGGGGGCAGAGTTCTTATGGGGAAGTGAGAGATCCACACTTTATAGATAGCAGCAAAGCCAGGGCTTAAAAAATGGCCTCCCCAATCCTCCTGGAAGAGAGGGGGAGTCCGTGGCTTTGCCGTGAATCACTTTAGGAGACCCACAGGACCAAAAGTTCAGGGCTGGACATCTCAAAATGGAAGGATCCTGGCATGCTGGAAAGCAGACACACAGTCCTGGTGGCCAAAGTGACCGAGGGCGAGAGCCTGTCTCTGGCACGGTCATTGTCAGGGATGTTGCAAAATAAAGAGCATTGTCCCCAAATAAGAACTTTGACCCCTACAATGAAAAATTTCCTTGAGTCTCCAAATCTGTTGCCTTGCAAAGGGTGAGATGCTAGAAACGCTCCGCAGGGCGATGGCTTCCTTCGGTTTGCCTTCCTTTGCTTGCTTGACATGGGCCTTTCCTTCGGACGCTTAACCTATATTTCTCAAAGCCCATCTGAAGGTTTAAGTGACTGCAAGGACAGAAATTTGAGAAGGAAAATGTCATTGGGGTGCATGTGTTCTAAAATTCTTGCCCCCATTTTGCCCCCACTGCAGCTGAACCCTAGACTTGGGCTGCATCTGCACTGCAGAAACAAGCGGTTTGACAGAAATACACATATTACATATATTATACCTACGGTATATATGCATATAGGTATATTATACCCATTATTTTGTACATATTTTACATATTAAGACAGTTCTTAATGGTAATATAACTCATTGTACTTCTATGGCTGCCTGCTCATTGCAGAATTAATGCAGTTTGATGCCGCTTTAACTGCCATGGCTTCGTGCTGTGGAATTCTGGGATCTGGAGTACTGTGAGGTACTTAACTCTTTCTATCAGAGAACTCTGAGGCCTCACAAAACTACATATCCCAGGGTTCTATAGCATGGAGCCATGGCACTTAAAGCGGCGCCAAACTGCATTTCAGGCACAGGTTTTGTTGGCAAATATATTGTGACAGGAGGAAAACAATGTGAGGTGTGGGAGGGAGACATGATAGTGAGGGGTGTTACTAATTGGGAGGACCCAATTAAAAAGTGGAAAATCCTGTGGGAAACTGGTGTGACCCACCGCCAGGCCCTCTCATGTTGGGGATGAACCCCTGAAGAAGGGCAAAGAAGGCCATCTTGGCTTATTATCATAAGGATCTATAGACATGTCTGTACAGAGATACTGGTTCCTGGAAACCAAACAAAATCCCCTCACAGTCTTTAGCCATATTGGGCCCCTACCAAAAGTGATCTACACAGTATTATATATTTCGATGTGGAAAGCAAGACATTTCTGCTCCCCCCTTATTTCAACCACTCTGCCCCAAAATGCTCTTGCTTTTGTTCCAGTTATGCAAAAGGAGACGGGGGCACAATATGTACTTTTTGACTGGTTAAGGCACTTTCAAATTAAATTAGCTGCCTTATTTCTCGGGGAGGGTGCCTAAAGCTCTATAAATCCTGAGAGTATTCCTTCCAGTCGCCTGTCGAGTCATGGACGACCTCCCTCTTGCCTTTCAAAGGGCTCCATTTTATGGCATTCTGGTTTGTGGTGGCCTGCCTAGAAGGCTGTGTCTCACAGAACTACAACTCCCAGAATCCCCTAGCCTGGAGCCTTGATAGTGAATTCCGCAACGCGGAGGCAGCCATAAAGGTATGATTACCATCGAGAACTAATATGTAATGCGTATGTGTATAAAATAATGTGCACAATATACCTGTGCGCATAGACAGGTATAAAGTATACGTAAAATGATATATGTAGTATCCGTGTGTGTGTTTCTGTCACAGACGGCTCGGTTAAGTTTTATTATCACTTTATTAACCACCTCAGTAAACAAACAAGGCGTTAAAAAAAA
>CM034716.1:8125629-8139235 GCA_020142125.1 Phrynosoma platyrhinos
CCCAGTGACATGGGAAGCAGTTGGCTTAGAGAAATTTGGTGGTTCCCATGGAAAAAGTACATAAGCTGCAGTTTGTAGTATTTTTAAAAGGCGAAAAGTCAGTTGCAAGAAGCAGCTGGGGCTTCTGGGACTGGGAGGGAAAATGGCCTTTGGAAAACAGCCATAAAATGGCAAGTACACTAGAGAGAAAGAGAGAGAGAGAGGTCTTTTTATCCTGACCGTTTACAGCATGCCCTGTCAAACCTCTGGCAGCCTACCAGGTTCTTGTTAGCCCCAGCTCCTGGCCTTGTAATGTCAGGAAAGCCTTTTGAACCACTGGTGGGTCATTGGCTGTGTGCATATTTACTTTCGTGGCCAACGTGATGCAGCCTCATAATTGGCATTGGGTCTGGGCATCCTAGGTTTGTATAATCCATAATCAGATATGCTTATCTTGTGAGGAATAGTGAGTAGCTACTAGGGAAAGTGATATCTGCATCTTCACCACAGAGACTCACTTGGCTTCTCTGCCATGGTCTTCTCCATGCCAAGTAAAAAACTTCCATCTTGTTTCCCCCTCCCACAAGTTGGGTATTTAAGAGTGTTTTAAGAGCCTTTGAGCATCCTTTTTATGCTTAATTCTGTTATTTAATGCTTGTACAGTTCATCTTTCTTTTCTTCTTTCTTTCTGTGGCTGGATATTATCCTGTTTGATTATTGGGATTATGGTACTTTTGCCTTTATAATTTATGTCCAAACATCCAAGAGGATTGAATTGCCAGCCACAGATGCAAACCCACAAAAACCTATCTAAGAGGATTAATTGGGCTGCATGGAAATTAGGAAAATGAATGGGCTTCCTTAGCTTCTCATCCATTAAATGGTTGCAACAGTGATCATTAGCAAAGTTAATATTGTAGAGGACTTCTCATGGCAATGGTGGTGCGTCTTTATGTTTGTGTGTCTCTTGTGAACAAACAGAGCAAGAGGGCTGATGGCTTCTGGAGATCTGCTGGGCTGAGGCCATCAGGCTGTGGTTGAGTCTATGTTCTTTTCCAAGGCATATTCTTCCAAAGGGTCCTTTATGGAGCAACTCCTGCCACCAAGCCTTTCTTCAAGCTGTTTGTGTAAGGGAGGCCAGGAGATAACAGGTCAAAGTACAGGCAGAGAATGAAACCAGGCTTCTGAGACTAAGGTCCACCAACCAAGGTATGGTTGTTCCTATTAGTCAGTCAATCCTGTTAGAAAATTCCTTCCACACTCCAGGTATGGTAATGGAGGGCATTTTTGTTCTGTTTGACAGACTGATTTTACAGGAAGTGACAGCTTTTTACATTAGGACAAATAGCGCTCTCTGCATGAAACAGTACTCATAAAACAGCAGTGTGGTGCTTGCTTCTGTTTATCGTTTACATCCAATAGCACTTTAGAGACTCAGAATGGTGTTGTTTGTATGATAAAGCTAGCCCACATCACCTGTTAAACCTTCTCCCTTCCTATTGCTAGAGCCAGTTTGAATGTCGAGTTTTTGCATGCTTCTGGTGATTTGACTTCCAAGAGAAGAATATTCCAGAGGGGTCTTGCAACTGCAACTGCATGAGGATTGTAGGGCATTGCTATCACATTGAATTGAGGTCTGAAAGAAATTGAGGATTTGTATACATATCCATAGAAACCTAGGAAAATGCCAAATGTGCTGGTGGATATAGGACAAAGCTTTTTAAAGAACTGTAGCTTTTGTTTCCCCCCTTCACAAATCAAGTTTTTGGTCCTCATGACTGGAAAAAATGTATTTAGAAGCATGTGAGCAATGCTTGACGAAACCAGAAGCATGAACAGAAAAGAATTTGTTGTGTTGGAGATTCAGTGGCCTTCAAAGGTTGTTTCCTTTACTTGTTGCTTACAAAACTGGCTGGCACTATGTAAGACCTGTAGAATTATGCAAAAGTAATATATTTGCATAATTTGTAAATGCCAGAATTTAGCATTTTGTGTGTGCAGAATTTGGATTGCCTAGAAAAAGATGAACAATATTCTTTGACCCTGGAGAGACAACGTACTAGTGCACTGTAATGCCAGCAATGAGAAGGTTGGCACTGTGGAAGGGTTGAAGCTTCCTGAATCAGCTGATGGACCCAAGAATTGTTTGCTTGACCCTTTGGCACAGTTCCTTCTTGCTTCGCCTCCTGTTGCTCTTTGATACAAATGCTTTCAGTGATGCAGGAGGACTTCCTATGAGTGAGGAGAGACTTCACATTTAGGGAGGGCTTTGGACTCACTTGGATCAATTTTACAAGTGGATTTACACTTGCATTGTTATATGTTTTTTCCTGCTTTGGCTGCCTTCATATGTTTCACACCTGTTGTGAAGTTTTATTTTATCTGTCTTAACTACCTCCGTGAATAAAAGCGCCCAGCAGGAGGAGGCAGCCATGGCAACTGCTTAATCCTTAGGAGGAGCGAATGGCAAGAGGATCTCTGGGGAGCCTGTGGGAGGGAGGAAGCAACCACAGCAATTTATCCAGGGGACAAGGTACAACAAAATCCAAATCCCAAAAAAGAGCAATACCTTTTGTGGGCCAACCAAAATGCACAAAATACATCATGCCAGGTTTTGAAGTCTTGAATTAGATTCTTAACCAGGCAAAAGGAAGCTGTGCTTGCTTTTGTCCTGCTCTGTGTTTGTCAATCCCAGCGATTTAAGAAGGAAAGCTGACAGTACTATATTCTCTCTCTCTTTTCCTCCCTGCCTTTCCAGTTGTACTGATCGGAGACTCTGGGGTCGGGAAGAGCAACCTCTTGTCCCGCTTCACACGCAATGAGTTCAACCTGGAGAGCAAAAGCACCATTGGTGTGGAGTTTGCCACCCGGAGCATCCAGGTGGATGGGAAGACGATAAAAGCCCAGATCTGGGACACTGCTGGCCAGGAGCGGTACCGTGCCATCACCTCTGCGTAAGGCCTCCAAGCTGTCTTGCCTTTTTAAATGAGTGACAGGGCTAGCTTGGCACCAATTTCTAGTGTCTGCTGGGATTCTTGGAAAGAATACCAGACTCTGTAGACCTTGATTGTCTTCAGCTCTGAAGACATTGCTGAAGCAAAGGACCATTAGCCAGATGTTCTATATCCTTTGTGGGTAGTTCTGCTCTGTCAGATTTAAAATGCTTTTACTTCCTAAAGGAATGTGGGGAGCAGATCATGCAAACCAGCCCATCTCATGCTTAAAGAATTTTTTTGCATTCTCACCAAGAACCCAACATTCAGGTAGTGGTGGTGAGCATCTGAAGTCAGTTCTCAAACTAACTTTCCTTCTAGGTAGGTAAGGATATATAAGAATTTCATCTGGGCTTTGTGTTTGTTTTTGTTTGTTTGTTTGCTAGAGCTTAAAAATAAATAACTGATTTCTTCAGATATGGGATGGAAAAAACTTGAGCTGTTAAAAAATTTGAACATAGAAGAAAGCAAAACTTGACAGCCATGCCCACCCCTACTTATTTTCAGGCTCTTTCCCAAAGACCCTCTAAGCAACTGGCTTGCTTCACCCTCTTCTTTTTTCCCCTTTCATAGTAGGATCCTTGTTAGTTTGGATGGGTGAAAAATCTAATCTGGGGTGGCGAAAGGTGATTCCCCCATCCCTAGACTGAGTGCTTCTTCTCTGATCCCTCCAGCTATTACCGTGGGGCTGTTGGGGCGCTCCTGGTTTATGACATCGCTAAGCACTTGACTTATGAGAATGTGGAGCGCTGGCTGAAGGAGCTCCGGGATCATGCGGACAACAACATTGTCATCATGCTGGTGGGGAACAAGAGCGACTTGCGTCACCTGAGGGCTGTGCCCACGGACGAGGCGCGTGCGTTTGCAGGTATGGCTGTTGATGAAAGTGGCTTTTGATTCCTTTTGAGCAGCTGGTCACAGGGAACAAGGCTGGTCAATCCTCCCCCCAAAGTGCCAACTACTTTGCAAATTAGCCGCTGGAAGGAAGGAAAACAATAATAGTCAAGACATGCCACAGAAGAGAGTTAGTGTAGTCTGCTGATGTCTTGTTATGGCTTTGGGAAGAACCAGAAGGCCTTGCGCAAAAAACAATTTTAAAGGTGAGCCCATGTTTAAACTGTTTGTCTGATTTTAGAGCTGTTTTTAGAGAGAGGTCTGGAATTTGTTCACTTAGTTTAGGTGTATTGTTCCAGGCAAACCAGGGCTGCTGATTATGGTCTAATTGCCTCTTATGAGCCCTTTGGGGATAGATAGGTATCCCTTTAGTATCTTGATTGCTGGCGATGCGGGGGAAGGAATAGCAGCACATTCAATTATTGCATTTGTTTCTTCCCACTCTTCTGCAGAAAAAAACAATCTGTCGTTCATTGAAACTTCAGCACTCGACTCCACAAATGTAGAAGAAGCCTTCAAGAACATCCTTACAGGTAAGGATTTGGTTCTTATGCCTGCCTTCCCTAGACTTCAACTGTGGTCTCTGGTGTGTGTGTGTGTGTGTGATGTGTTATGGATTGTCATTTTCAGCAGCTTTTTGCAACTGTGTTCTTCCACCCACCCACCCACCCACCCACATTTTTTTTGGCAAAAGTCGGTACAGCAAATATGGCTGCTGGGAGGAGATCCTCCCCTTCTAGAATTCTCCCTTAAGCTAAAAAGGATCTAGGAGACAGGGAAATTGTGTGATGTTTCTCGGGGTTCAAAGCATCTCATGTATTCTGCCGTCTTGTTATCCTTGCAACAACCCTGCAAGGTAGTTTCAGCATTTTCATGATAGGTGCTGGTGGGCGGTTGAGGCTGTGTGAGGAGGTAGCTGGCCTAAGGGCAGGTGGTGAGTTTGTGGCTTCTTGCTCATAGCTCTGTCTCTCATGGATAGAAGGGGAAGAAGTATGGTTGTGCAAATGTGATTAGCCCATGCCCTTTCCCCTGCTTGACTATTTCCCATTTAGATTTCAGGCAGAGGCTGTGTGTGTGTGTGGTGGAGGAGGAGGGGGAGCTTTTCCTGAAACATGTGATTGGTATGGGCAGGACCTTTTTCCATCTGAGAGAGGGCAGGTCCAAAGGAACAGGGACAGGGTCCTATGCTGTTGAATTAGCCATAAATGTTCTGTTTTGCACCTCTTCTGGTGGCTGGCATGCGTAGATTCCAGCATCCAGATGGAGAAATGAAAGTCTTTTAGGACTTATGGCAGGACCTTTAGGATTAATGGCTATAAATTAGTATGAATCCTGGTTCCCTTCCTCAGTGGTTCAGCAGCCACCCAGCCCCTTCCTTCCTTTGAAGGCTTGCTGGTTTTGGTGGGGATGCAGCCTGTTCTTTTCCTGGTGACAGAATACTGGTCCACCTCTGAGCCCCTTTTGGTCTTCCTCTTGCAGAGATTTACCGCATTGTGTCGCAGAAGCAGATTGCAGACCGGTCTGCCCATGACGAGTCTCCTGGCAACAATGTGGTGGATATCAGTGTGCCCCCCACCACCGACGGACAGAAATCCAACAAACTCCAGTGCTGCCAGAACCTGTGACCTCCCCCTGGGGGCTGCGGCCTGCCCTTCCTCCCCCCCTTGGCCTGTGCTGCGTCAGTTGGAAACGTGTGCGCACTTCTCTTTTGTCATCTAGTGACTCTCATTTCTCCTTTCCTTCGCCCTCTCCTCCCCATCCCTTCAATCTTAGAGTATTATTATTGTAGGGCTAACATTCCTTTACCTTTCTAATCCTTTTGAATGTTGTTATTTTGGGGGTTGAAATACAAGCATTGAGCCAGCAGATGTAACCCCTCCCCCTTATTTTTGGTTTGTTTCTTTGTTTCTGCATATGGTGGAAAATCCAGCTGGACACTGCTCTTCCTAAGACACACACTAACTTTGGTTTGGCTTTGTATTTGTGTCTCCTGTTTGTGGGGGAGAGAGAAGGATGTGAGTTTCTATTTTTTATTCTAAACTGAAGAATCGGCTGCACCTGAGGGGTAGGGAGGAGATATCACTCTCATTTTCAAGCAGGCTGTTCTGCAGGCACAAGACATACTTTTAAAACAGAGAAAGTACTCACTTCTGGCTTGTTGGAAACTCATTGGTGGTGATACCTAGTTCTTGTACTTGCATGCATGAAATTTATGGAGAGCTGGCTCCCCCCCCCCCCCCGGTAACCCCTCGGTTCTCTCCCTCCCTGTAACCCTCTCCTTTGTCTTCTTTCCTGTCTACAACATACTGGTGATCTAGCTGTGTAGTTTCTACTGTTTTCTTTCCCGGGAGAGATTTACTCTTTTTCTTCCCTCTCTTCATTTTGGGAACAATGAAGTCTGTCTGTCTGTTTTGTGGCCTTCTCAGTGCCACCCCCTCTTCTGGCAGACCACATGAAGTGGCTTTTTGTGATATCTTTCTGCCTTTCTGTTAATCGGTCTAATGAAGTGCCCAAAGGTTTTTTGTGATCTGTACAAATCACATATTTTCACCTTTGCACTGTAGAGTACTCCTCTTTTCTTGGGTATCTTCCAGATTCGGTCTCTGCATGTTGCTTTGTTCCCATCTCCATCTTTTTCTTTTCTTCCCCTCCCTTTGCCCACCACAAACAACAACCACCACACCCTGGAGTGAGTGTGAAGCAATATTTTTCATGCTATGTACATAACTTGCACAGGTAAGGTTATTTGAATGAATAATATAATTGTAGAAAAACAGATACTTGACAATGATATAACTCCTCCTTTTTGTAACACTTTAGCATAACCATAGCTGCTTGGATTTTTGTTTTGTTTGGTTAGCACCTTGTAATTCTTCTGCTTTTAATTCTGACTTCTTGGAAATGCAGGCTTCTGTATTAGCCTCCTCACCCCCAAGACTGCCCCCTGTGGTGTTTTCCTTGTCCTGCTCCCTTAGCTTTGTACATCAGTTGGTTTTCTTTGAATGATTGTACTATTTAGTATGATATACCAGAAATCTGACATCAGCAGGGCTCAAAACACCAACAAAACTTAAAAGTTGACTGGAAGATGTTTGTTGTTCTCTGCATGTGTGTCTCTGTATCCCTAAATTCATCCTCTTGCAGGTGAAGGTCTCAGCAACAATTACTTTCTTCACCTTCTGCAGATTCTTGGACTTGGTTCTTTGATGCCAGGATGAATGCTGTACTGTGGGATGGAGATGCCCAAGTGGCTATGAGAGCTGGCTGGGAAGGATCCTTCTATTGTCCATCCAGCAGCTCTCTGCAATTTATTTGTTTTTTGGAAACTCAGTCTTGCTTTGATAGATGACTGTGTGTTTGTAGTGGCCTCCATGACCACAGAATTGAGGAGGTTTCAGCCGCCAAACAAGGGCTGTGTTCTTGGTTGCATTAAAATACTTTAAAAGCTAATTCACCCCTGTATTCCTCTAAACTCTTTGTTGAGATACTCATGTGGGAAAAGGTTTTTCAGCTAGTTGAAGTACCAAAAAGCAGGCAGTTCACTTCCATCTGTCCATCAAGAAGGAGATGCTTTTTAAAACCCAACAAGCCTTCTCAAAAGCTTCCTTTGATGATAGCTTGAGGCTAGGTGACCTCCAAAAGCTCCTGGAATTCAAGGTGCGATTGTTGGGTCACAGTGTAGGGGAATGGACAGACAAGCACTTCCAGGGCATGGGCTTTGCCTCTTCTTCGGGAGTGTGGGAGGTAGGATGGTATAGGAACAGAACCATGGGTAAGCATGCTGGTGGGAGAAGAAAGTGTTTGTTTTCCTTGCAGGAGGGACATCTCAGAGGTGGGAATGCTTGCTGGTTATCAGTACTGTCTCTTGGGGACATCTCTCTCTCTTTCTCATTCTGTCTGGTATTTCCAGTGGGCAAAAAAGTCAGCAGTATTTGCTGTTGTCTCTTTGGTGTGTATCCTCAGGCTATGAGGGATTTTTCCCCTGCCCCGAATCTTTGCTGGCTTCATCTTGCCTTTAGCACAAATATAACCATTCTTGCATAACTACAAAGCTGCAGCATACCTGGTGGGGGAAACCAACATTAGTTTTTGATACGTGTATGCCTGCTTGTTGCTTTGAGGTGACTTGGACTAGGTTTCCAACTTTCCTTTCTCCAAGAGGTGATTTCCCACTTTCTGGAGAGTTCAAGAGCTTGTTGAAGGGAGAGAAGAAATTCTGTGTGAAGGAAAGGCTTTTCATGTTAATGTGGACACTGGACATCATGTTCTGTTGAACTCTGGAGAGTCATCCTGACTTCTCTTTGGATCAGTGGCTGGATTGCTTCTCATGGTGATGAGAAGATCAGTCTATACACCTCTGTCAGTCTGACTGTTGTTCTGCCCGCTGCGCTCAGGGGAGCATTGCACTGCCTCTTCCTTCAAGTGTCCTAAAATGTTGTTGTGTGGCAGGGAGGGAAGAGAAGTGGGATTGAAGAAAGGGCCCCTTAACTCCTAAGCATCCGTTGGAAGGCAAGAGAGTTGCTTAACACACTGCAGGTTCCTTTTTGAAACAGTGGTTTCACATATCGCTTTCTTTTTTTGTCCTGCTTCGTACTGTGAGTCTGAAGCCTTGTGTGGAAGGGAGTGTAAGGCCTCTTCTGTTGCTTGATTCTTTCCCTGGATAGATTTGCATGGAAAGAGCTTTCAGGCCCAGGGGAGGACATAGCCTCTCTTACCTCTCTCCCCCGCCCCCCGGCAGCAACACTGATGGAAGAACTCAGGCCTGCTCTGTCGTCTCCACATTTCTTTGTGTGTGTGTGTCCTTGCTACTTCAGTGTGTTGCAGTTAGTTTGTGAGAGCACAGGGATGCTAGAACGGTTCTTGGCATTTGGTAAGGAAGGCCATAGAAGTCTGTTGCTAACCCACACTCCACTTTGTTACCAGCAGACAACAAAAGGGCTCCTAAGGTGCTCTGATAGACCCCACAGCTGTTTTGAGGGAGGGGGCAGTGCAGTGTCTCTTTCAGCCCTGGGCTCCACTGGATGTTTGCTGCTCAGAATACATACCCAGTTGCTGGTGGCAGGATGCCAGAAAGGGCAGAAGGCTCTTTCCTTGCTTGCTGGCGAGGATGCCGAGATCCGGTACACCTACCAATCCGGTAAACCTACTGCAGGCCGCAGGATGGCTTTGGGCCATACCGTTTTGCTTCTTAGGGGAGGGGCAGGGGAAAGTTTTCCTCCCCACCCTTTATTGCTTCTCACTGATGCTTCTGTTAAGTGTAATCCCCTTGTAAATACTCACTCTGATTTTGTGCATGGTTATTATGTATTGTGGATATATAAATATATACATATATATATATATAAAGATTGCCAAACCAAAAGGTGCACCTGTGTTGTGTGTAATGGTGGCTTACTTCTGAAGAGCAGAGCGTGAGTCTCTGTGGTTTCACAAAAAAGCAAGTAGCTGAGAGCACTCCAAACTGATAACAAACAACCTCTCCTCAAATAGTTTAGCAATTCAGCCTTGAAGGGAGTTATTTCTTTAGAAAAAAACAACCCTCCACATTTACAAAATCCTTAGAGCCTTTAGCCATCACAGCTAGTGATCAGGGACGATGGGAAGTGTAATTTAACAGCATCTGGAAGTCCATGGGTCATTGTCAATGGTTAACGAAAAAGAAAGAGGAGTACATTCATCTACTGGCACCTTGAAGGCTAGCAAATAAATCAGTCTGAAAGACGCCACTGGATTCCTCCTGCCCTTATTGTAGTGAAACGAGGCAGACACGGCTATTTTTTTGAAAAATGGTTTTATGGCGTTATCTATTCACAAATATACTTATATTCTGCCATCTATTGAAACATCCCAGGGTTGGGGGCAGCTAGGAACACAGCTTGAAAAAAGCAAAGCAGCCCAAAGCATTTTGTCCAAACCAAACCAAACCAAGGTGCCATCCCTCAACCTCAAGCTTTGGGATGCCAGAAGAAGGCCATGCCAGCTAGCCCCTTGTTCCCAAGCAAGCCCTTGCAATGCGTGAGCACATTTAGAAGAAAAGAACGGAGTCAGTTGACCGATGGGTCCTTTTGCTAGGTAAATACTTCCCACCTCAGAACTTCTTTGGATGTTTTTCCCTCCCTTACACACAGGAGTGGGTGCAGCAACTTTACTAGATGTAAGGAGTACAGGATGTTTGTTTAAAAAGTCCATCAGGAAATGAAACAAGATCTCATTGTGGTTATTATGACAGATGGGCTCTGAAGAACGATGAAGATCTGTAGCCTATTTAGCCTAAGTTACCTCAGGGTTTTGTGAAATGGAGGAGCATCTTTATAATTTTCAGTGCAGTTTTCCAGACTGGAAAGGAACTGGGTTAGCATTCAGCCTCCTGGAGCAGACCAAATGGGTCTGTTTGGACATCTGAAGAACAGCTGGGTCTTACATTTGAAAAAGCAGGACCCTCAGTTTGGGCTGGTGCACAGCGCCTGGTAGAGCTGAGTCTGATGCATCTCCTTCCATCTCCTTTTTAAGCCCAGGTCTAAATGCACGGTTCTCTCATTTATTTTCTTTCCTCAGATGTTCCCAGCCACCTTTTGCCGTCTGATCCCTGGCCTGATGAAAAGTTCTTGAGAACCTGAAAAGACACTTGGTTTCTTCCCTGGGACAATAAAAATGCTGCCGTAATAGAGATTGGAGGATCCCCCCCCTTCTCACAGCTGACCAGTTTGTCGGTTGTTTAAAGCCTGGCCCTTAACACGCTTCAACCAAAGTCAGCCTTGCCTCATTCCTTAATCTGTGGGAGCTGGATGCAGTCCTATGCACACTTAAAGAGGAGGAAATGTCCTATTATTTTTGATAAGAACTAGCAGCCCAAATTGTTCAGGGGGGGGGGGAGAGCAGCTTTTGGAGGTGGGGGGCTGCATTAACCCTTTACTCCGGAAGCATGGAGGGACACAGCAGAAACAGTTATTTGAACCTGAGTTTCTCTTTACTAGTAAGATTGGTCAGAACTGATCCATCAGTTCTTATTTTTCAAAAACACTTTCCAGACTGACTTTTAGATGTGAACATCTGTACTTTTTTCCTATATATATATATACACACACGCGTATGTGTGTGTTGCCTTTAGTGGGACAGTGTTGGGTTTGATTCGCTTTGCATGTTTTTAATTGCACAGCAAGAACCCTAAAAGCGCAAATAAGTAAATAGCTCTTCTGATTTAAAAAAAGTAAATTAGGTTTTTAGATTCATGGAATTTAATTGAAAAAAAGGCCCAAATACTACAGAGAACAAGAGGGGCCCTATTAATTGTATTGTCTGGGAAAAGAGCAGGGTATAAATAAATACAACAACAATAAATAATGTCAAAGGGGGTCCGGAAGTGTGCTGCGGGATTCCTGGTTTTGTTGTCGTTCCTCTTTCCCTCTGGCAGCCAGGAGGGGGCGTGGTCTCCTAAAGACCACGCCCCGTGGCAACTCTTTCCCCCTCCCTCCCCGTCGTCCTCGAGCCGAAGCTCCTGATTGGTCGGCAGGCGGCCGTGCTGACCGTTACAGTTCGGGCGGCCTTCCGCGCATGCGCCAACGCTCTCTGCCAGGAAAAAAGGGCGGGCGCTCATTTTCTAAGGAAGCGGCCGATTGGCTTGCCCCGGTGCCAGTCACCGTGTTGTAAGAGCTGAGTGGGCGAGGCGGAGGAGAGGAAAAGTGGGCGGGCCCCCCTCATCCAGTCAGGTGCGCAGTTCCTCCGGCGGAGGCTGCTGACGGAGGCGGCCGGGGCCGCGGTGGCGGCGGCGGCGGCCTCTTCCTCCTCCTCCTCCTCCTCCTTCGCGGGGCTCTCCTGGGCGGGGAAATGGGGCGGAAGGGGCCTCCCCGGCGCTGAGGGGGGAGGAGGAGGAAGAAGAAGAAGGTAACACGAAGGAGAAGGAGCGAGGGGACCAAACGAAGGAAGGAAGGGGCGGGGCCCGCAGGTACGGCGGGGCGGGGCCTGGGCTTGAGTGGCAGGGGGCGGGGCCTCGAGGGTGGGTTAATGGTGATGGACTGAGCGCGGCCTCTCCGTTCCCAGCAGAGGCCAGGCAGAGCCACTGGGAAGGGCCTCCTGGGCGCCTCCCAGTCCCAGTCCCAGAAGGACTGGGCAAGGCCCCGAAAGGGCAGAGGTTCAGCAGTTCCCAAACTTTGCCCCTCCAGATGTTTTGGGACTTCAGCTCCCAGAATTCCTGACTGTTGGCCAAGCTGGCTGGGGCTTCTGGGAGTTGAAGTCAAAAACATCTGGAGGGGCAGAGTTTGGGAACCACTGCCCTGTAAAGTTGATGGTGCCTCTGTAGCAGGGGTAGGCAACCTTTTTTCCCCTTTAAGGGCCGAGGGACTTCAGCTCCCAGAATCCCAGGAGCTATTGGCCAACATGGGACTATTATAGGCCAACATGGCTGAGGCTTCTGGGAGCTGAAGTCCTTCGGCCCTTAAAGGGGAAAGGTTGCCTACCTCTGCTCTGTAGGTTGGTAGGTGACTTGAAGGCATGTACACGCGCAGACACACTCAAGCCACTCTGAGAGCCTTTTTGGCTGAAGACAGATATGAAGACCATAAATAATGCCTCCTTAGAAACAGCCTAGATATGAGGGGAGAGGCCTCCCTGCCTTTTTTTGGGAGTTCTCTAAACTCTTGAGGAAGATCAGAAGCTTCCCCTCCTCTCCCATGATGCTGCATGACAGCTGAGGAGGCCTTTCTTAGTCCGGCATCCCTTTTAACCACAGCGGCTAACAGGTTGCTCCTGAAAGGAAGCCCATATTCATGGTGTGAGCGCATCTGCACCTTCCTACCTATATTTGCATTGAGAAGCAAACATTCCCTCCCGCCACGGGCGAATCTCCCACTACCCTGACCAGTACCTTTCCCATTCTCCATGATATGTGCATGATCCCTGTTTTCTCCCATAAGCTGCCCAGGATAGCATCCCTCGTTGCATGGTATCCCTGCATAGTAAAAAGGGGTTGTTGGACTGGAGGGCCAGGAGTTCCCTTTCAGCTCTTGGGTGCTTTGATTGGGCAACCATTGGGCGGTATATAAATAAATTTTATTATTATTATTATCATTATTATTATTATTGATCCCTGACTCCCTTTTGACTGGTGTCTTTGCTGTTTCTTTCGCTTTTTTCCCCTCAGGCCTATGATGATTCTGCCCTCCCGCCGCTGATGCCAGCATCTCTGTGGTCGCCATGACAACAGGCGACTGCTGCCACCTTCCTGGCTCGCTGTGTGACTGCCCGGGCAGCGCTGCCTTGTCCAAGTCGGTGGAAGAGGCTGACCTCGGCCGCCCCCAGTATGTCACCCAAGTGACAGCCAAGGACGGGCGCCTGCTTTCCACGGTCATCAAGGCCCTGGGGACTCAGAGGTGAGGCTGAGGTGCACCCAGGTGGGGCTAGAAAAGCACTGTCAGAAACGGGGGAGGCCCTCTGTTTGTCTGCCCATTCCACTGGTCTGGCTCAGTCCATGGCCGCTTTCTCACTTTTGTGAAGTTGGGGTTGTGGAGTCAATACACCAAACCTTTGGCTCCTCTATTTTTCTACAGTCTGAGCTGGACTCCTTCATAAATAACACAGGTATATTAATTATAGAATCAAAGAGTTGAAAGAGACCCCAAGGGCCATCCAGTCCAATCCCCTGCCATGCACTCCTGACAGTTGACTATCCAGCCTCTGTTTAAAAACCTCCAAGGAAAGAGATTCCATCACCCTCCAAGGGAGCATCTTCCACTGTTGAACAGCTC
>CM034716.1:8140439-8155628 GCA_020142125.1 Phrynosoma platyrhinos
GAGGGGCGGGCTATAAATAAAATTTATTATTATTATTATTATTATCCAGCTCTGATTCTGATTTTCTTTATCTCCTTTGCACTATATAATGCTTGGGAGTCCATCTCCAGTTGAGCTCACCCTGAAGGAGCTGCAGTCCAGGAATTCCCCATTTAGCCAACCATGGGTGATTGAGTGGGCTGGCCTGGGATAACTGATAGAATTATTTATTTGGGGGCCCAGTTCTGCCATTGGCTGTCAGAAGATTATTATTATTATTATTAAAGTTTATTTCTAGAGCGCTGTCAGTGTACACAGCGCTGTACAAAAGACAATCAAGGATAAAACAGAATAAAACCTGCCAGAGGTGTACAATCTAAGTAAAACAATGAGCAGAATAATAAAAGTCAATTAAGACAAAGACAATTACAACAGTTAATAACAACATCCTCTGTGAACCCTAGTGAGAAAACAAGTAAATGTATATCAAACAATACCAGGGAATGCCTCCCTGAACAAAGTGGTCTTTAACTCAGATTTAAAAGTGGATAAAGAAGTAATGGCCCGTGTTTGAGAGGGATGCTGGAGCCCATTGGATAGAGGGCTCAAAGGCTTCTCTGCTGCACCATTTACCATCAGTAGAGCAGGAATGTGTGTCAGTATTTGGCACTAAACAGACTCTTTTGTTGTTGCCTTCTTAGTAGAGGGTGGGCAAAGGGGAGCTGTAATATGCTGCTTGCTGCTGTGCCCCACCTGGTGGGTTATTTCTCTCTTGCTCATTCTTCCCCATCATTCTGATCCAACTGTCTTTTACCTTGCTTCCTCCCTTTTCTCCATGGTCACAGTGGCTGAAGGACCCGGGACCACGCAACGAAAAGCGAACGCTTTTTTGTGACATGGTGTGTTTCCTGTTCATCACCCCTTTGGCCGCCATTTCTGGCTGGCTCTGCCTTCGCGGCGCCCAAGACCACCTGCAGTTCAATAGCCGCTTGGAGGCCATTGGCCTGATTGCCCTGACCATAGCACTTTTCACAATCTACGTCCTCTGGACGCTGGTGAGTGTTTGCTCCTGATTATCTTTGGCTCTTCTCTTGTGGTGTTTTCACAGTGCTCTCCTTCTTGTCAGTCACGCCAGAGCAAAATGGACCTTTGGCTTGTAAGAATGGCCCTTGTTCAAAGCCCTAATCCTGTGGGCTGGAAGATTATTATTATTATTATGCCCCAACATTTTATGTGCTTTGCATGGAGAGTCCCAGACATCTCTCTCTCTCACCTAAGCTCCCTACTTCTGTTTGTGTAGTTTTAATTTGGTTTTATTTCATTTTTTCTCTCTGTATCTCTCCCTGCTCCCATCCTCTGGCCAGGTGTCATTCCGCTACCATTGCCAGCTGTATTCAGAGTGGCGAAGGACCAATCAGAAAGTCCGCCTGATGATCCCGGACTCGAGGCACCCTCCGCACCCTGTCCCACACTCCCTGCTCTCTGCCAAGCTGCTCAAGAAGAAGGCTGATGAGACGACAGTATGAGCCGGGAGGGGGCGTCCACCTCTCACATGGCGGTGTGTGGCAGAAATAGCACTTTCCTCAGCAGCGGCACAAGCTGCGGCTGTGCCAACCAAGACTGAACAATCAACTCGGCTGGAGGGGAGCTCACCGCCTGCCCCTCCTGCCAGGCCATACCACAGAGAGACAACCAAGCTCCGGGCGTGTGCAATGAGTGTGGGTGGTGGCCGCCTGCCAAACAGCATCCATCGGCCAGGCTCCATCCTCCAGGCAAAACATGGCGAGGGGAAGGAAAGCCCCTCCCTCTCTCCTCCTATATCCATATATCTATCTTATATTATCATAATTGTTGTAATTATAATTTTATTCCTGTTCTCCATTTTCACCCTGGTTTGTTTCCTTCCTTCAAGGCTGTTGACCCCTTGGCCACTTTCCACTTGGAGCAGCTGCTGGTAAGGCGTCCCCTCAACTCCTCCCTCATGCCACACGTGTGGCTTCCAGATTGTGCACCTTCTCCCTTTTCTCCAGTGATTTCACTGTGGGTAGAGGGGAGAGCTGTGGGGCTGCGGCGTGGAGTTGGGGCACCCCTGCTAGATATACCTGTAAAACAGGTGAGGCAAGTTAAAAACAACAACCACCACAAAATCACTGTGACCTTGTGACATCTGAAAGGAGTTTGTAGGTCTACTTGCTGTCTGTTCTCATTCTGGGAATGAATTGGTGCTCTTATGAAGAATTGGAGGGGGAAGAGTTTGCTCCTTTTTTGCACCCCAGCTCCTCCCCCATGCGTCCCTGTCCCCTTTCCCGCTTTTTGCACTACATAGATTTTGGGAATAGGGAGGGGAAGAGGCTGTGGGGAATCCCGTTTCCCTCTCCTCCTATTTTTCCCTCTCTTGTTTTGTCAGTGATGTTGCTTTCCCTGATGTAGAGGATTCTGTGCATTTGAGAATGGATTGAAGTATAACCGTGATCCCAGGAGGAGTAAAACAAAGAGACAACAAAGAACTCCCAAATGTTGAACTGGAGGTTTGTTTTCTTAAGAATAAATAAATGCTGTAACCACCTGGTAGTTTCTGAGAGGTCATGGCGCCGGGCTACAGCTTTTCTCCTTTGAATTTCAGAATGCTGAGCTCAGAAGTGTATTTTCAGTAACAGAACTTGGGACAGAATTCGCTCTCCTTCCACATGCCCACCTCTGTTCCTGATTTATCTCCCTATCCCAATGTTTCCAGGGCCCGATCCACTCCATTTCCAAGCTACCCAAGGCTTGAGGGTCTAGCAAAATGAAACAAGAGTCGCAGGTACACCAAAACAATGTTGGTTTTATTGCATGAAGGTGTTAGGCAGGATGCAGGAGTGAAACCCAAGGCAAAATTAGCTCACATCTGTTCAGCTCATTGAAGCAGTCCTTTGCCACAGCTACTGTTCACTGGGTTCCCCTTGAGGAACTAGAAACTGCTTAGATTTCTGGACCAGTGGGGCTGATTTTGAAATTCCCTCAAGAGGAGACCAAAGAATCTGATTTTTCCTAATCTTTCAATATCTTTTCTCCCATGTTTTGGATAGCTGATACTTTCCCAGGCAAAAAGGGGAGACTATCACCACATCCTAACAAAGGAAAAGTTACTAAAAAAAGGAAAACAAAGATGTAAAAAATCTTACTGATTTCCATAGTGTGGGCTGACCTTGCACAGCCTGCTAGAAAAAATGCAGCAACTGCAAGGCTATTAATTTTTTGTTATAGGCCTATTTGATTAACTAGTAAATGCCGTTACTATGTTGTTGTGTGCCTTCAAGTTGTTTCTACTTACAGTGTCCCTAAGGCGAACCTGTCTTGGATTTTCTTAGCAAGCCTTGTTCAGAAGGGGTTTGCCATTGACTGCCTCTGAGGCCAGAGAGTGTTACTTGCCCAGTGTCACTCAGTGGGTTTCCATGGCTGAGCAGGGATTTGAAGCCTGGTCTCCAGAGTCTTAGTGCACACTGTACTGCTATACCACTCTGACTAGTTATTATCATTCATCCCTTAAGCATATAAAACATGGACAGGATGAATGTGAGAGGTAATGCTCACTCTTCATCAGTTTTTGCAGAAACTCCTTACAGTGCCCAACCTTTCTTTATTTTAGCAAGTCTGATTTAAGGCAGAGGGAGGAAATGTTGCTATGATCAGATGAGGAGAATCGGGAATCTTTGCCAGTCTGCTACAGAGCCACCAAGATCATCAACCAATAAACCAAATCATCTGCTGTCTGTGTTTCTTTGGTCTAAACATTTCCTCATAATGTACTTACTGTTCCACAAAAGGTAGAAGTGAGGCCCATGTGGCACCAGAACTGTCATCCCTCATTTTTGTGGCCCTCCTGTAGCTTATTCTGTGCCTTCTCTACCCAGAGGCTCTTGGACTGGTTCTGTTTTGTCTGAGGCTGCATCTGCTCTGCAGAAGTAAGGAAGTTTGACACCACTTTAACCGCCATGGCTCCATCTTATGGAATTCTTAGATTTGTAGTTTTGTGAAATATTTAGCCTCTGAGTTCTGGTCCCGCAACAAACCACAGATCCCAGGATTGCATAGGATGGAGCCACGACAGTTAAAGCAGTGTCAAACTGTATTACTGGATTTTTGTCTTTCTAGGAGTAGGGCTGCTTGGGTTGGGGAAATGAAGGCATTGCCCTTCTCCCATGAAATTCTCCTTCGGACTTGGTGCTGCCATGGCTTCCTAGATTGACATATAGTTAGTTACCTGTTTGTATCCACGGATTCTGCATCCACGGATTCAGCCACCTATGGCTTGAATATATTCACACACAGACCAAAAATAAAAATACAAAAAGCAAACCTTGTTTTTGTCTTTATGTAAGGGACACCATTTTTCCTATGCCATAGTATATAGTATACAATAGGACTTCAGCATCCATGAATGTTGGTTTCCCTGGAACCAAGCCCTGATGGAAATTGTGGGCCCACTGTATTACCAACCCCAAATCAAATATAGATATTGGAGGGTTTGTGTGTGTGTTGGTTGGGGTGAAGCAAAAGAAAACCAAGTTTATTTTAAAGTTTTCATACTCCATCTTTTGAAGTTGGGCTTTGTGCTGGAGGGTGCATCAACACTGCAGGAACAATGCACTTGAGCACCATTGGAGGATGTGTTTTTGCGAAGCACCAGTGACTTAGACCTTGCAAGACTACCAATCCCAGGATTCCTTAGGGATGGAGCTGTAAAGCTCTTAAAGTGGTATCAAACTGCACCACTTCTGCAGTGTAGACGCACCCAGGCACCTAAAAGGAGTGAGGATGCCATGGATACCTCAATGGGAATAACTTCCCAGTTACTGTTTCAGCTTTTATTCTTTCAACACGGAGAAAAGAAGTGAATTTAATCAGATATTGTCAAGAAGAAATGGAACTGTGGCTCAAGGAAAAGAGCACTTCCGGTTGGGGCCGGAAGTGGTTTCCTCCTCCATGTCTATGCCTGCAAAAGGGCGAAAGAAGCCATAAAACAGCGTCCCCTCGGCGCGTGCGCAATGGCAATGGGCCTTGAGTGTGGCTAGAAAATAAACAGTCGGCGCATGCGCAGAAGCCAAGCGACGACGGGCCTCAGATAGCGAGCGAGCGTGGCTTGAAAAAAAAAATCAAGTGTCGGCGCGTGCGCAGAAGAGAAATAATTAATCGGCGCATGCGCAGAAGCAAGGGGCCGCAAGGAATGAGTGGGTGGGTGTGGCTTGAGAGGGAGGCGGCGGTGGCGCTTGCGCAGTCGGCCCGCGCGGGTGAGAAGGCGCAAGAGAAGATGGCGGCGGTTGTGCCGTCGGGCGGCTCGGTCTCAGTTTTGGAGAGCGGAGCCAAAATGGCGGAGCACGGCGGAGGGATGGCGCCGGCGGGAGTGGCGCCGAACGGGGCTGGCAACGGCTTGGGGGACGTCGGGATGCCCAAGAGGTGCGACGGAAGAGGAGGCTGAGGAGGCTTCCGCGGGTCTCTCTCTTTCTGTGTCTCTGTGGAGGGGGGGGGCGGAGGAAATAAAGTTAAAGAAATAAAGTTAGTTGAGGCAGAATTAAGCAGAGCAGCCGAAGAGAGAGGGTCGCCATGGGGCCAGATCCACTCGAGGGCGGTTAGCAGTAACAAACAACAAAAGGCTACGCACTAAATAATAATAATAATGATAATAATAATAATAATTAATAATAATAAGTCTTTTCGTGGAGGGATTATTCCTAAGGGGGAAAAAAGAAATTAGATCAACTTAGTAATTTTTTTTATCACTGAGGGGGGGAGGTTGTAATGGCCCCCCGTTATTTTCCAGCCGCTGCTGGAATCGCCATGTACTTGCAGGTTTAAATATATATATATATGTGTGGCTGTGTGTGTGTATATATATATGTGTGTGTGTATATATATATATATATATATATATATAC
This sequence comes from Phrynosoma platyrhinos, assembly GCA_020142125.1. NCBI lineage: Eukaryota > Metazoa > Chordata > Lepidosauria > Squamata > Phrynosomatidae > Phrynosoma > Phrynosoma platyrhinos. The sequence goes on from CM034716.1 coordinate 8,146,334, forward strand.
ACACACACACACACACACACACACACACACACACACATACACACACACACACACAGAGTGATCCCTCCACGGTCGCTGGGGTTAGGAGTGAAGGACCCCCGATTGTGGAAAAGCCACAAATTAAAAAAACAACAACATGAGTTGTTTTGTTTTGTTTTTTTTTAACCTAAGAGACCATCTCTCTAGGAGTCTCCAGGTCCTCCAGTGCAGCTCCGTTGTCAACATCTGCCAGAAGTAGATCATAGAGTCATGCCGGAGGACCTGCCAACGCCTACTTCTCTAGGAATTCTGCATTCACCAGCACCACTCTATGGTTACCTTCTGGCAGAATTGCGCTGGAGGACCTAGAGATCCCTAAAGAGAAAATACCGTATTTTCCGGCGTATAAGACGACCCCCATTTTTCCAGTCAAAATATAGAGTTTTAGCACCTCTATCCTCCTTATCCCTATACCCTGCGTATAAGACGACCCCCCCCCACTTTAACCACAGATCTTGCAGGTTTAAAAGTAGTCTTATACGCAGGAAAATAAGGTATTCATCACAACCTCAGATAATCAAATCTGCAAAAGCCAAAGCCGCAAATGTAGAGGGACAGCTGTGTGTGTGTGTGTGTGTGTGTGTGTGTTTATTTATTTATTTATTTATTTGGAGTATTTATAGCCCACTTTTCATCCACAGCGGCTCTCAGAGTGGCTCACAGATAGTTAATTAGGCAGGTTCCCTTCCCTCAGGCTTACAATTGAAAAAGACATAACACAAAAGGAGAAGGAAATGGCAGTGGGGAAGGGGATCAGGTCCAGCAGTTCTTTTCATCATTTTATTCTCTTATTTTATTTTATTCATTTTATTCTCTAATGCTTTAAGTTACTCAGAGAGGAAGGCTCTTTCCCCAACATTTGTGTGTGTGTGTGTGTGTGTGTGTGTGTCTTCAGGTTATTTCCGATTTATGAATCCAAAACTCACTGCAGAAATAATCCAGAGAGAAATGCTTCAAATCCTCTTGCTCAGTGCTAGGGAATCCTGGGAATTGTAGTTTGGTGTGGTATTAGAGCTGTCTGACAGGAGGCTAGATGTCTCTCAGAATTACAGTTCCCAGAATTCCCTAGCACTGAGCCAGGGAAGTCAAAGCAGTCTCAGACTGGATTATTTCTGCAGTGTGTTTTGGACCGTGGCAACCCTAAAACAAACCTTTCATGGTTTGGTTTTTTTTTTAAGGCACGATTTTGGGTTAGATTTATATCCTGCCCTTTTCCCAAAATGAGATTCAAAGTGGATTGCAATAAATTAAAGCATTTATTTACAAAAGTTATAAGGGACTAAGTACAAATTTTGTTTTTAAAAACATGATTAAAACAGCTAAAAAAGTGTAGTTACAATAAGAGGTTTTTGAAAATACTGGACACCATGATTAAAATTGAAAAGGCTGGCTAAAAGTCTTCTGCGGCTGGCAGGAAGAAAGCAGGGATAGTGCAGCTCTCTCTTTTTAAATTAATTGCTAATCCTTATTTAAACTATGTTTGTTATTAATACTGGAGTTATTTTTTTAAAAATGGTCTGTAATGCTGTTAATGATTGTGCTAATGGGGTTCTGAGTTTTGTTTTTTTCTTTTCTAATTGGTTGTTTGCAGACCTGTTTGTATTAATAATAGAGTTCTGGATTTTAAGCATCTGGCTCATAAACATCAGTGTATTTCAGCTGTGGGCCCACTTTTAGAATGGATACCCGGATGTAGGAACTGAGGTGTCTGGGAATGTAGAAACTGGATTGTTTAACCAGCTTAGTATCCATGGCTTTTCCGGAGAAATTCTAGAAGTCCTAGTTTTGTTAAAGGGCTGTCCCAGTTCTGTCTCAGAGGTCCCAAAAGGACTATTTGCAGGATTACTTGGTGGGGACTCAGGAGTGAGGTTGCATCATGTACATACATACCTGTAGTGGGTTGCTTATAGTTAATTCCACCTTCCAAATGGACAGCCTCTTCACCCTGTGCACTACAATTCCCCTTTGATTGCTATGCAGAATCCCATGGGATCCTGGCAAATTAAGAAATTAAAGGGCAGACTGAAAAAAATGATGGAGTTCTCACTGTGTGAAAACCTATCAAAAAGAAGCTCCGTTCACAACCTTGGATTTAAAGGTAAAGGAGCAGAGTCTTGATTTATATATCAATAAAGATTTTTTTAAAAAATATAATAAAAATAAAGGTAAGGGAGTAGAGTATGAGTGGCCACTACACAATATGGCCACTGTGGACAAGACCAGCCCTTGGAGGCTGAAGGCTGGTCCTCTGGAGCTTTGGGGTCCCTAAGGTTCTGTAATTCTATCTCTCTCTTTTGTTTGCAGTGAAGGGGACCGTTCAAACCTGAATGAGAAGAGGAAAGAGAGAAATGCCAAGCGGGGAGGAGGGAGTCGCTTTGAGCCCTATGCCAGCCCTTCCAGAAGGTACCGGGCCTTCATTACCAACATTCCCTTTGACGTGAAGTGGCAGTACCTCAAAGATCTGGTCAAGGAGAAAGGTAAATGGCTCTGTGGGCACCTAAGTTGGGTGCCTGTGCTCCTTCCCTGTGACCGATTTCCTTGTCCAGGATGCAGGCAAGTGCCTGAGGTGATTTTGGGTAGCTTGAGGTTGACCAGCCAAGAGTTTTTGAGGGTAGGCCCTCTTGGCGTTGCATGCCTTCCTCGCAAGATACATCCTTTGTGTACAGGTGTTTGGCAGTGGCTAATAAGGCTTCAGAGCAAAAAAGCCATTTTAGTCTCTTGGAAGAGGCAAGCCTTTTATTATCAGGGGCTTGATGTTAGTTGCATTTTTTTTTTAAAAAAATAGGAAATTCTTTTGAAGCCTTTCTGGACATGTTGTCCAGTGACTACTGAGGAGGAGAACAGCAGTCTCCTTTGTGGTTGATGCAATCTTGCATTTGTTGTGGAATACTCCAGAGCCATTTCAAGAGTTTAATTCAACAGGGAGATGAATGGATTGACTTCTCTTGCTTTCCCCCTTTTCAATTTTGCAAAGGGTGCATCACAGTTGGCCAAGTCATTCCTCTTTCCAAAACATTCTAGATCCTTCAGGGAAAATTGGCAAGGGATGTGATCCTACCATGGTCTCAAAATTGTTATCACAACTTCCCTCAAAATATTCAAAGCAGGCAACACATAAATGGAACCCACCTATAATCAGTTGGGATGTTCCAGGAATAAAAATTTTTTGGCAGGTATATTTGTGGGAAATGAGTAAAAATCTCCATCCTCCTGGAGGATATCTCTTGAAATGTATAATTTGGGAAATATATTTTTGGGTTACTCACTTTGAAGCTTAGGGTCCAGTGTGCACCTGTGGCTTAAAGTGGAGTACCATGGCTAATGGGTATATGAGTCCAAGGAAAGCAGTTCAAACACACTGGCCTGTGAGGGGTGTGTGGGCCATCACCAGAGTGTGTTTGAAACACTAGAACATTTCAGCAGGGCTCAGCAGTTGCTGGATGATTAGATGGAACTGTCCAGTCCACCTTCCAGTGATGGTTTTGTTACATTCAATTATGAATGGGACATTGCTTAGGGGGCGGGGGCATGACAGTTCTTGATCTTACCCTGTGTGTGAAACATTGGTGTATAGGAGTGTTTTGTGTGCCTAGATGTGTACTCGCTGCCAGCAGCACGTTGAACTTGTGCCAGCTGTTTCCTGGCCTTTTTCTCCAGTTCACGTGGGCACAGAATTCTGACGTGAAACTTGTTTCCTGTGCTCAACTGATTCTCCCTGCAGGTGCTCCCAGACGGCAAGGGGAGAAGCCTCTTTCTGCTCTTTGCAGGGGAGCTGAGTATTTTATGTGCAGGCGGAAGTGTTATTGGGCTTTGTGACTTACAGCGCAGATTCTGCGTAAGTGGCATTCCTGAAAGCTGCTTCTTCAGCCCTCCCCTCTGCCAAATGTTTGCTTAAGCAATCTGAAACAAATTTCTTTTTGAGACAAATCACCGTAGTTCCAAGAAGTGGGAAGATGGCTCTTAAAAATTGTTAGAATTGGTATGTAAGAATTACAGGGCCCTGGATGCAGGTTTGGGAGGAGCCGATAAATGGAGGCGGTAGACTGTTCTTCCTTCACTCAGCAATCATGGGATTCTTTAATGCCCTTAATCATGGGAACCTCCCAGACGTGTCTTGGTGCCAGTAAGTATGGTTTAGGAGTGTTGTGGTCTGTTTAGAACTCTTACCTGTTCAATAGTTGCCCCTCATGGTGAAGTCATTTCAGTTTATCATTTGTTGGTGAAACATAAGCATTACAGATGTGCAGTATGTTCTCCCTATGATTAGCTTTCAGACCAATGTTCTTGATATTCTTCCAGCTGACCTCATCCAAAATTGAATCCATTTAAGATTCTTGGGTTTGTTTGTTTTTTTTTTTTAAATGCATTGATGCTAAAGTGATCATACAAATAGTGTCATTTGGGGACACTTTTCTCTTTTTAAGTGTTACTTTAGTCCAGACTAAAGAGAATTAAAGCACATAGCAGGAGCCAGGATTCCAGGTTGGTCAGTTCTTAAAATGAGACAGGCACATGTTCCTGCTTTGCAGCCTTCATGCCTGCTTGCATCTCCTCAGAAGCTTCTTATTTTAAATGGCTTTGTATTATCAGTTAATTTTTTAGGTCTGGTCTGAGAATAGGTTCTGTGGAATGTGGAAATGGGATGTAGGAAGAGCTGGGTGTTGTGTTGGCTATGAGTCTGAAGCAGGATGAGAAGGACCCAAGTTCAGGTGGCTTTCTTGTTCCCCTTTGTCTCATAGGGTTGTGGGGATGGAAATGAAAATCTGAGTGTATCATCTGTATCTCTTTGGAAGGAAGGAAGGAGGATAATCAGTTAAGTTTGCAATAGACCTATACATGGAAGCTTTTAAAGTATTTTAGCAGAGGACACCTTGTGTGCGGAGGATCTGGAAAGCTTCATGGCTGCCTTGGGGGCAGAAGGAACCTAAATCCATTAGCTCTTGCACTGGATACTCTGGTTCCTGTACTGCTTAAAGTAGTCTTCACCTTTGCAGAGTGGAAACATAGGTGCACGTGCACACACACACACACACACACAGAACTAGAATAGTAGTTATCAATGTTGGTACATTGGATTTCAAAGACTTGTGTAAAAAGCATTTGTGAGTGATCCTATTTCTTGGTGTTCTGACAGCTAGCAGGCATCGAAGAGCCCAGGGAGACTGAGAGGTGGGAAAGAAATGTGTGTCAGCAAAGATTGAGAAAATCAAGAATCCATGTTGATACTGGTTCACCCAACATACTGCACAACTGTAATGCCAGGTTGTAGTGGATTGGCAAATGTGGAGTATTCTTGGGCTTTCTAATGAGGCAGAGGCTCCATATAAGGTTGTTGACGACTGTTCTAAATTCCCCTTGTTTTCTTGGCTTTCTCCCTTGGTCTATGTACCGTCTGGAATCTCATTTGTAGTTGGTGAGGTAACATACGTGGAGCTCTTAATGGACGCTGAAGGAAAGTCAAGGGTAAGTCTTTGAGAGCATTTCTTCTGTGGATTTTTACTACATGACAAATGTAACTGTTCTGGTGGTGTGGACTCCAATGAATTTGGGCAATGTAGTGTGTATGTAGTACACCGGTTCTATCGTCGGCGCTGCCCCAGGGCTACGGTGTGGTAGCAGTGGTGGGATGGGGGAGGAGGAGACAGAGGAAAGGGGGCTTGGTAGGCCCAGCAGCACTCCTCTGCTGCGCTCCTTTGGTGTTTGGCTGTATGACTTAAGCATGGGTCATTGTGCACTCTCACCGGTATATGAATGTCAAAAACTTAGCTTAAATGTTTTCTTGTGGTTTTTGTTGCTGACCTTTGTAAACTTGATGTGGAAGAGAGGTTGCATAAATGTCAGAACTCCATGGCAGTCTTGTGTCTAAATGTAAACAAAGAAAAAAGGTAGCTCTTTTAGGCTCCAGTGCTTGTCAGCTCAGTGGGAGACGACCTCCGAATCTTCCCTGAAGGCTGATTTCTGGACTAGAGTGACAACTAGGGGATTGGTGTCAAGTAAGAGCTTAGACGAGTGACTGACGTCTCTGAGTGGAGCTGGAGTCTGTGCTGCCACTTCTGTATCTACTCCCTGGTCATGTAAAGGTAGCTGCTAGAATTCAGGTAACGTGGCAGTTGTGCTATTGTTTCAGCAGCAAACCTTTGACCGTATGATCCTAAAACTTCCCAAACAACTGTTTTAAAACACCTTTTTAAGATTGTTCTGCATTTAGCTCTTTATTGACTTTTGTTTTCTCCCCTCCCCTTCCTCCTTGCTCTCTGCACTTCTCTGCATGACATGGAATTTCTGCGCCAACAGGGATGCGCGTAAGTATTTCTCCCCCTCCCTCCCTACACTGATCACTGGGGCACAAGGTTTTGAGCATATTTGGGGATGGACTGACTTGGCCTTGCATTTTGCCTGCAGTGTTGTTGAGTTCAAGATGGAAGAGAGCATGAAGAAGGCTGTGGAGGTCCTCAACAAGCACAGCCTCAGTGGGAGGCCCCTGAAAGTGAAGGAGGTATGCCTTGGGAGGCCAGCTGTGGCTCTTGTTTAGGTCTGTGCACCCTCTTCCATCTTGTTCTGCCCTCATGGCTCACATCCACCGGGGAATATGGCAGATGAGGTCTTTGGGCCAATCTGGTTCTCCTTGAGATGATTGACCTGTGCCTGGTCGGTAAAGATGTACAGTGACACAGATGTATTAATGCCACCAGCCTGCCTCTCACCTCTTTTTGTCAAAGAAGAAGTCTTCCCATTAAATTCACCTTTTACCTGCATACTGTCTGCTGTAGGGAGTCTGGTTGCTGCTTTGGTTCTCTGGAAATAAGCTTGTGTTGGTAACAGTAAGCCATCTTCATTTAGGTGGAAGACCAGGGTGCAAGAAATGCATGCCCCCATTGTTGCCTCCTTCCCAGTTTTCCTTAGGATGGTGGTGTCTGCAGGGGAGCATGCACCCATGTGGGTCCTTTGTGGCCTTAAGAGATGCAGCAGAAACACTTTTTGAACTTTCTAGAGTCTGAGGCCATAGCTTTTTATGGGCTTTGCTCAACCTCTTTCTGTGCAGCCCACTGCCTCTGCGGCTGATGAGCAAGCCTTGAAGAAGTGCCCCGAGGATGCCATTGAGGTGCAGCCAAGGTCTCTTAAAGGATTTTTCCTGGCTTCACTCTTAACATCATCTCTGTCCTTTTGTATATCTTGCCATTCTACAGTCAGACACTTAACCTCAACCATTGCCCTTTGTCTTGTAGGATCCTGATGGAGAACATGTCAGGAGAGCTGTCCAGAAAGCTATGTCCGTATCTGGCAGTGGAATGGGGATTGGACCTGGCCCTGGGGCCCCTGGGATGGTCAACATCCCTCCCAGCATCCTCAACAACCCCAATATTCCCAATGAGATCATTCATGCCCTGCAGGCAGGCAGGCTGGGAAGTACTGTCTTTGTAGCCAACGTAAGTGATTTCTGATCCTGCGCTCATGTCTTTCATAGTCACATCTGGGCAGGGGCTGGTGGCAGATGGCTCCTCTCATTTGTAAACCATAACACTAGTGCCTTGTGGCTGTAAGCTATTGGATCTTTATCTTGAAGCACCGCAGCCTGGTTCTTTGCTTTCTTGAATGACGTATTCTCTTCCCTCAGCTGGATTACAAAGTGGGCTGGAAGAAGCTGAAGGAGGTGTTTAGCATGGCCGGTGTGGTTGTCCGCGCAGACATCCTTGAAGACAAAGAGGGCAAAAGCAGGGGGATTGGCACTGTGACCTTTGAACAGGCCATTGAAGCTGTCCAAGCCATCTGTATCCTTTATCATGAGTGTATTTTTAAAAACAGAACAGTGGGATCCCATCATGTGGACACCAGCCTCTGATCTAATGGATCCTTCTTATTTCTCTAGATTTTGAGCTTGCTTTTCCATCCTCAAAACAAAATAAAAAGTAGCAGGTTCTTTCTTTTCGTCTTCTGCCACCAAATGGACTGTGATAATTCAGACAAAAGAGAGTACAAGAAAATACCTGGAAGTGAGAAGTAAATTTACACTTTAGTGATTAGAATGTTTTGTTTTGTTTTAAGTCATTAAAGCAGGAGTAGGTAACTCTAGCAGATACTGAGCCCACCTTTATGTCCTAGGGCCTTCTGGGGTTGCATGGACTACTAAAATAGGAAACAAAAACTGCAGAGTTGCCAGAGTGCTTTCTGATATTAGTGCAGACAGCTAAAGGTAAATTGTTGCCCCTGGAGGCTTCTGAAGGTTGGCGTAGTGGGTCTGGGAATCTTGTTAGGAGGGGCCCCCACTTTGCCCATTGCAAGAGTAAAGTGTAATGTGGAAATTCCTGTGGACTCTGGCCTTAGACAGCAACAGGGGAGGAGGGAGATGAGAACAGAGGAAAGGATGATTGCTTGATGTTTTTACAACTGCCTCTCTCTCTGGGTTTCCCTTGGTCCAATCTGTGCTGTTTTCTTGACCTAAATGCCAGCTATGTTCAATGGGCAGCTGCTGTTTGACAGGCCAATGCATGTGAAGATGGTAAGGATAGGTTTTTAAAATATATCGCTTCTTAATTTCTTGAAAAGTTTGTTTTCCCTGCAGTGCACTATACTCTCCCCTGTTCTTTTCTTCTGTCTCTTCATTGACGTCCCCATGTTCTGTCTCATCTTTTAGGATGAGCGAGCCTTGCCAAAAGGGGACTTCTTCCCTCCAGAGAGGCCACAGCAGCTTCCTCGTGAGTATCTCTATAGTGCGAAAAGCATAGCTAAGACAACTGGAAGCTCTTGCTTTGGGAGTTCTTGGGGAAGCAAGATCAAAACAGGTGCCCTCTGCATATTTTTGACTATAGCTGCCATTAACTCCCACTGTTGGTCATGCAAGGTAGGGGCTGATGGAAATTGCAGCTCAAAACATTGTGGTCAGGGTCAGCTGGCCTAGGGGGAGGTTACTTGCAGACTGCCTTGGGTTGCAATATGATGCGTAATTCCTCATCACTGGCTATGTTAACTGGGGCTAATGGGACTTCCAATTACCTTTCTAGGCCTATAAGTTGCCCTTGCTATAAAACATGGTGGGCAAAGATCAGTCCGTGAGCAGCATGTGGTCCCAGGGCTATTTTTGTTGCTTGGAAATAGTGTGTATGTGTGTATGTATGTATACATATATATACATATATATACATATATATATATGTATATATATGTATGTATATGTATGTATATATATATGTGTGTGTGTGTGTGTATATATATGCCTCCTAATGTCATATATATATATATATATATATATATATATATA
>CM034716.1:8155874-8174224 GCA_020142125.1 Phrynosoma platyrhinos
TGAGTGATTGCCTTGCCCTAAACAAATCTGGGAATGGGCTAAAGGGATGAGGGCAGCCAGAGTTCCTGCATTGTTGGACAGTTCTTTGCAGTCTCTACTTCCTCCCATCTCAAACTTGTGCTTTGCCACTGAGAGTTTGCATAGACACTGACCTACGGTTTTTGACCTTCTGCTTCCAGATGGACTCGGGGGAATCGGCATGGGCTTGGGGCCAGGAGGGATACCAATCGACGCAAACCACTTGAACAAAGGGCTAGGGATGGGTAACCTGGGCCCTGGGGGTGAGTGAAGAATTGTGGCCAGCCTCCTTGTTTAAATACTTCCTTCCTCTCCCATTGCCTCCTTGTGTTTGTTCCCTGCTGCTTTCCCTCAAGTGTTTGTCATACTTCAAAATCTCACAACTTCTGTGCCCACCTCTGCTCATCCTCATGGGTTTGAATGCTTCTGAAAGTTCAGGCGCACCTCCCATCTTGTAGGTCTGTGGCAGATTTGGCTGGTGTTTGATATGAAGGGGGAAGATTGGGAGGTGACACAATAGCCATTTTGAAATATATGAAAGAATTTTGTGTAGAGATGGAGCCAGCTTGTTTTTTGCTGCTCCACAGACTAGAACATAGACCAGTGAATTCAAATTACAAGAAAAGAGATTCTACTAAACGTTAGGAAGAACTTAATTGCAAGAGTTTTTTTCTTGGCTGCAAGATTCTTTGATTCTGGGAATGTCCTTAAGCCGTTGGAATCAGAGTTCATATGTTTTTAAAGACGGCTGTCATGTCCCCTCTCTGTTTTCTAAATTAAACAGACACAGCTCCCTAAGTGATTCTTCATAGAACTTGGTCTCCAGACCTTTGAGCATCTTGGAGACCCCTGTTGGGGATGGAGGAGGCTACACTGGAGGGGGCTCTTTGGGTCAGACCCAAACTGACCACTCTTGGGTTCTAATTCCCATTCCTTTGCTTGTCCTCTTTTTTTTCCCTAGGCATGGGGATAGAAGGCTTGGGTTTTGGAATGAACAAAATGGGAGGTAAGTGGCAGGGCTTGGCATATAATACAAACGGAAAGCTTAGGAGATGATGTCAGAACAACTTCACAAACAAGTGCTAAAGCATCTTTCAAGTGTGTACATTCTTGGTATCTTTAATGCATGACACTTCTTCTCTCTCCTTACCCCCAGTCTCCTCCTGTGGCCCATCTCATGTGGTCTTCTGTACTTGTTTTCCCTGTTCAGCTTGTTGTTTGCACTATGTGGGCAAAATGTGACATGTATTTTCCCCTGTCAGGGATGGAAGGCCCTTTCACTGGCATGGAGAACTTAGGGCGTTTTCCTTCTGGGATGAACCTTGGCAGAATGAGTGGTAAGAACCTGGTGCTCTGGATGGATGGATAGATGGATGGATGATTGATTGGATGGATGGAAAAAGAAATGCTTTGTGAAGTGAGCAGAGTTGGCTCATTGAGTGAAGAGAGTGCAGAAGGTTTCGTGGATGGAAACATTAACCTGATTCCTTCTACTGCTTTTTTGAACATTGGATGCTGCCGATGAACAACCCAGCAGAATTCTTTTCATGTATTTTTTGAAAGCTGAGGCAGAATATATAGTTAATGGGGTGTTATTATCTGCTTTTTTGCTTTATTTTGAGAGCAGAACTGAGCAATGGCAGATTTAATGCTGTGGCATTTGCTGGGGATGATAGGAAACAGGCTGCTAGTTCCAACTGTGTTTGGTTGCCTGTAGTTTTCCCAGAAGCCACTGACTCCCCAGTGTTGGAAATAGAATCTAGTGGGTGGCTTTTGCATTTGATTCAGCTGGCTGCTTCTTCCAGGCATGTTCGTTTGGAGTTTTATGTGTCATTTATATGTGTGTTCTGGCAGAAGACTAATATGTGACCTGTCCCTTCCTTACAGAAATGGACCGTGCAATTGGGGGTGGCTTTGAGAGAGACTTCCCAAGAAGTGAAATGGGAATGCCCCGTAGTTTTGGAGACACTCTAGAAAGGGGAATAGGTAAGCTAGTCTCCTTAAAGCTGCATGTCTCGAGCAAATGTCACCATTTGGGGTTGGGAATCAGATCTTTGTTAATTGAGGTGTAGGGTGGGGGATAGCTGTGGGGAAACAAAGACCATTCCTTGGGGTTGTTTGCCAGAAAGTGAAATAGGGTCAGCCAGTGCTTCATTGTCTGTTGTCTATCTTTCTCTTTGTTTGTTTCTTCTGTCTTTTCCAGGTGGGGGTGGTGGAGCTAATATCTCTGCTATTGATCGGATGGCTCCTGGCCTTGATCGCATGGCCACTGGCCTGGAAAGGCTCCCCTCTGGAATGGGACATGGGATAGAAAGGGTGGGCTCTGAGATGGACCGGATGGGGCTGGTGTTGGACCGGATGGGCTCCGGCGTGGATAGGATGGGGTCAGGCCTTGATCGCATGGCCCCCCTGGGGATAGATCACCTTGCCTCTGGCATGGATCGCATGGGGGCCGCAGGCATGGAGCGGATGGGGGCTGCAGGCATGGAGAGAATGGGGGCTGCCGGGATGGGCTTCGGCATTGACCGCATGGGCTCAGCTATTGACCGCGTTGGCACCACCATGGATCGAATGGGGGCTGCTGGTGTGGAGCGGATGGGGGCCGCTGGCATGGAGCGAATGGGCCTTGGCATGGACCGCATGGTCCCGGCGGGGATGGGCCCAGTTATGGATCGGATGCCAGCAGGGCTGGAGCGCATTGGGGGCGCTCCCCTTGATCGGATGGGCCTGGACCGCTTGGCGGCCACCAACATGGACAGGATGGGGCTGGAGCGCATGGGAGCCGCCGCCGCTGCTGCTGCTGCAGCTGCCGCCACTGGCATGGAGCGGATGGGGCCAGCCATGGGGCAAGGCCTGGGTGGGGCAGGGCTAGACAGAATGGGGCTGGCCATGGGGAACACCTTTGAGAGGACCATGGAGATGGACCGAGGAAATTTTGCTGCCGCCGCCGCTGCTGCTGGAAACTTCGCCGGGGCCCTAGGGTCTGGAGGGCCCGTTCCTGCCACTGCTGCCACCGTTGGGGTTGCCAGGAAGGCCTGCCAGATCTTTGTGAGAAATGTAAGTTGGGGCAGCACAGCACATCACACCAATGGAGCAGGGGTTTGCTCTTTCCAGTCTGGTCCTTCAGAGGAGCATTTCCTCTTCTATTTCCCCCCCCCCCACCGCCCATGAATGGGGGAGGGTCCTAAACCTGAGCCTTGGTAGGCCATGTCAGCCTTTTGCAATCTTGTGCCTCATTCCCCTTGGCTGATGCGTTCTGGGGTTTTGGGAAGTCTGGAGTTCACCTTGCCAAATCTAGGGAAGGGAAAGGGAAGCGGGGGGGGGGGGGGGGGGGGGGGAATGCCCTTGAGCTGCTTGATGGTGTGTTTTTGTTTTCCCCAGCTGCCTTTTGACTTTACATGGAAGATGTTGAAGGACAAGTTCAACGAGTGTGGTGAGTAATTGGACTCTAGATGAATTGAATTGTTGCAAGAACAAGGGAACTTCATTCTCTCCTGAGTGGGGAAGAGTGAGGTGCCTAAAACTTTGGTTGGTTCTTTGTTTGCATTCAGATAAAACAGTTGGGAGAGATTTATTGATCCCTTTATTTCAGCCAGGTGGCAGGGTCCAAGTGCCTGTCAGTTTTTTCACAAGCATTCCCCATATACTGGTTTACAGACTGATTGTATTGCTTCCTCAGCAGCTCATTCCGAATGCTCTTTTCCTTAAATATTCCTTCCACTTCATTTCCCAGTTTTCAGTGAGGGGTGTAGAAATTATCATGAGTGCCACCCCTCAAATAAAAGCAGTTGGAGCAAAAAATATTTAAGAATTAACATTAGTTAAAACAGGGGCCTACCAAATACCCCCAAAGTGGCAGATCCTGTCTGATCTTGGAACTAAGGAGGGTCAACCCTGGTTAGCACTTAGATGGGAGATCACCTAAGAGGTCCCTATTAAATTTATGGGGTAACCATCAGTTGACAGGCGACTTGAAGGCACATACACACCCAAACCATTTTAAATGTTTTAACAATAGATAAATAAGTAATCCTCAACACAGCGTTACAGGCACCAGTAGTACAGCTTATGGATTCATCGTAATGTTATAGTAAATCCTACAAGTTGGCAATGAACACTAAATTTTTACTGTCAAAATGTTGATAGCAAGTGCTGAAAAGTTCAGGCAGAGCGGGGGCTAAGTATGAGTTTTCCGACAGGTCATGTCCTGTATGCAGACATCAAAATGGAGAACGGGAAGTCCAAAGGGTGCGGCGTGGTCCGCTTCGAGTCCCCAGAAGTTGCTGAGCGAGCCTGCCGCATGATGAATGGCATCCAGCTCCGTGGCAGGGAGATTGATGTGCGGATTGATCGCAACGCTTAAAACTGGAAACTTTTAAAAATACAAAGGTGGGGAGGTGGGGAGAGAGAAAAAGGATTTGGTTTGTACTTCTTTTCTTGTTGATACTTTTTAAAAAAATTGCCTGGATGTAAAAGTAGTGAAACTACTCAGTTGCTTTTTAAAGTAATTTTAATTCCCTTTTTAAAAAAAAAAATACTGTCTTGGGGTTTTTGTTTTTACATTGAAACTGCACAATCCTTTGTAGTTGTCATTTTGTTCAGTTTGATGATGAATTCCAGTGTGATTTTGAGTAATAAAACTTTGCCCGTAAGCAGTAGCTTTTCTATCTTCCACTCATCCCCAGCTGACAGGAGAAGCTCTGTGGGGTGGAGGGAATCTTTTGCAGGAAGCAAGTAGTGAATCATTAACTCTGGAAAGTAATTTGTTGGGAAATTTCTATGAACTAAAGTGTGCTGAGGAAAGGAACTACTGTATGGTTAGAACACAAATCAGACCAAAACCACGTTTGTATGTCAACAATAAAGGTGTTTTTGTGTGACTTAGTATTATACCATATTGATTTTTGTCCTGTAATTTGAAGAACTGATGGGTAGGAGATTCATAGAATCAGAATACAAGTTGGAAGGAACTGTAAGTTCTGCCTAGACTAGAGTAGTCCTTGCCATGTAGGAATCTGTAATTAAAGCACCCCTGAAAAAAGATGCCAATCTAATCTCTTTTTAAAGACTTCCAAAGAAAGAGAGTCGGCTATCCTCTGAAGAAGCCTATACTGCTCTGGAGCTGCTCTTACGGTCAAGAAGTGCTTCCTCAAATCTCTTCTTATTTGACTTCATTGGTTCCTGCTCTAATCTGTGGAACTGCAGAAAACAAGGTTGATCCCTCTTTTACATTTGAAAGTACTACTATCTTGGACTGCAGACAGACCTTGAGTGGGGAACGTGGACCTTGGCTGTAGGCCTAAGAAGCACCTCCTAGCTCAAATAAGGTGAAGGGAATGTTAAGCCTATCCCGCATTGTCATTTGGAGCCATTGGTTCATGTCCCCTCCTCCAGAGCAGCAAAAACCAAGCTTTTTGGACTGGATTCTCCCAGCTAGTCCAAGGAAGTAATATTTCTGAGCTCTGGTTTCAGATTGGGTTACGCAGGGGCAATCTTAGGGAGTGTCAACTACTTATTTGCTCCCGTTTTAAGCATTCCAGCCGGCTGCAGCACTGGAACTCCATCTACATTGCAGAATTTATGCAGTTTGGCACCACTTTTAACTGCTGCGACCCCTTATTGTTGAATTCTTGGATTTGTAGCTTTGTGAGATATTCCACCTTCTCTGTCAAGAGAACTCCGGTGCCTCAAGAAAATACAAATCCCAGGATCCCATAGCCCTGAGTCCTGGCAGTTAAAGCAGTGTCAAACTGCGTTCCTTTTCCAGTGTGGCGGCAGTCTTTGGTTTTCACTGTTGGTGCCAGTCCAGATTTTGCGACGCCTGATATCACGGCGGCCATTTCCTAGTGTGGCTGCGCTCTCTAGGTGACAGGCACAAGGGCCAGGTAGCCTCTGAGCATGGGCTGAAGGCTCCAAGGGCCCAGGGTTTGGAAATCGAGGGGCAGCACTGCCTCAGAGACTCCAAATGGGCTGAGCTGAGATTCCTAGGCCAAAAATGCCTTTTTTAAAAATTCTTTTAAAAAGGACAGTCTGACAACGTTCTTAAAGAATTTTTATTTTATGCTTTCCCGCCCATTCCCCTCAGCCTCCCTCGAAGAAACAAGGGACTTCATTTCCCATAACTCTGCGGGCAGGGCCCCGGATGACCGGACGAGCTGTAATCCTATTGGCGGAGGGTTACAGTTGCCGTGGTTACCAGGAGGGCGGGGGGAGAGCGAGAGAAGGCGGTGACGTCACAGCATCGCCTGTCCCCCTCTCTGCTCCCGCTGTCGCGGCGCTTGTGACGTCATCGGGAGGCGCCGGGGAGCTCCCATTCCCTCCTAAAAATGGCGGCGTCCGCGCTGTGGGGGTGCCGGGTAAGCCGAGAAAAAACGAGGGAGAGAGCGAGGAGGGAAGGAGCGGGAGGCTCCGGGCCCCTGAGCATGCGCAGAGCGCGGGTTTCCTGCCTTTCTTTCCTCCCCTCGAGTTTGGGCTCCAGCCTCTGCCGTGAAGGAGAGGCGGCTCCTGAGCACGTACAGAGTGCTTCCTCCTTTGAGCGGCTCAGACGGAAATGGAGAGTGCCACTGCGCAGGCGTGGAGTGCCTTGCGTCTACACCGAAGAAATAACGCAGTTCGACCCCGCTGTAAGGGCCCTCGCTCCATCCTGTGGCATCCTGGGATCTGTAGTTTTCACAAGGCCTTTCGCTTCTGCCCAGCTCTCCAAACCACAGATCCCAGGATTCTGTAGGATGGGATGAAACTGCACTATTTCTGCAGTGTAGATGCAGCCTCAGGAATGACCAGCCCCGAATCAAATGCGGATATAAATGTGTTTGTGAGTGAAGGAAGAGGAATTCGCTCCTTTCAGAAAATTGGGTCCAAAACGCACTACGGAAATAACCCATTTTGACACCGCTTTAACTGCCCTGCCTCAGTGCTAGGGAATTCTGGGAAGTGTAGTTTGGTGAGACATTCAGCCTTCTCGGTCAGAGAGCTCTGGTGCCACAATAAACTACAATTCCCAGGATTCCCTGTCACTGAGCCAGGGCAGTTAAAGTGGTATTATTATTATTTCTTCAGTGCATTTTGGACCTGAGTTTTTGATGCCCGGCTGTTGGGAAGTGGCCTTTTGTGCCAAGGGCCTTTGAGGAGCAGGGACTTTGTATCCCTCAGTGGGAATAAACTATTGCTTATTCTTTCAAGGGGCACCATGGGGTTCATGCACTCCGCTTCTCTTTCTGCTGAGCAGTTTGGCCCAGACCCTGTGTTAAATTTGTGTTTTAATAGGTTTTATAGTGTTTTAATGCGGCGATCTTAAATTGGGTTTGAGAACTTGTTGTAAACATTTTCTAGTTGTCATGCTGGAAGTCGGCATATAAATAAAGTAAATAAATAAGGATGGAGACGGTGCCGCTGAACATGTGCAGAATGTGTGATCTCTCAGTCTTTCCCGGTCATTTCAAACTGTCCTCGGCCATAGAACTCCTCTGCCCTCTGAACAGTTTGACCCTGGTCTCCACAGAAGTGAGAGCGGCTGCCACTGAATATGTGTAATAGATGTTTTTATTTCCACAGAGGTCCGGAGCAGGAGATCTTGAGTTATTTAGACACGCTCTGCCTCTCCTTTCTCCCTCCACTTCTCTGCCCTTTAACTTTAGAGCAGCGGTTCCCAAACTTTGGTCTTCCAGATGTTTTGGACTTCAACTCCCAGAAGCCCCAGCCAGCTTAGCCAACTCTCAGGAGCTGAAGTCCAGACCATCTGGAGGACCTACGTTTGAGAATCACCGGTTTATATATAGCAAGGGTGGGAATTATGCGGCCTTCCACCCAACTCCTACTAGCCTCCTCTCCTATGTTGTCACCGGTATGTGGAATGCACAACAACATCTCAAGCGACACAGTTCCCACCTTTGGATTAGATTGTAAACCTCGAGGGCTGGCGTAGTGGCTGGAACATTGGACTATGACTTTGGAGACCAGGGTCTGATTTTGCCCTCGGCTGATGACCTTGGGCCAGTCGCACACTCTCAGCCCTAGAAAGTGATAGGGTCACCATGGGTTGGAAACGACTTGAAGGCGCACAACAAAGAGGCAGCGACCTGAACTTTCATGCTCTGTAAATTGCTGTGTGCAGAAAGGCACTGTCTAAATCTCAGGTTATATCTGATATGGATGGCTGGCAGTACAGTTATTTTTCCCCTCCAGTCCAGGGACTGGCACCATATTTCTGCCCATTGGCTACTATTGCTTTTTTCCAGGGGTAGGCAACCTTTCCCCTTTAAGGGCCGAGGGACTTCAGCTCCCAGAATCCCAGGAGCTATTGGCCAACATGGGACTATTGGCCCACATGGCTGAGGCTTCTGGGAGCTGAAATCCCTCAGACCTTAAAGCGGAAAGGTTGCCTACCCCTGCTTTTTTCTTTCCTGGAAACTTGCCTGGGACTGAGGACCACTTACTTTGAGTAGCACTGATTTAAATAATGAAGATATCTCTTCATATTGTTAAGGACACCTTTTAAAAACATACTTTCTTTTTTTAAGGGGACTTTAAACAAAACAGGAAAAAACTCAAAAGGGTTTGGAAACCATGAAGCCCTGCGAAGAGCAGTTTAGGGAGCTGGGTATGTTTAGCCTGGAGACGAAAAGGTTAAGGGGTGACATTATGGCCATGTTTAAATATTTGAAGGGATGTCATATTGAGGTCGGAGGAAGTTTGTTTTCTGCTGCTCCAGAGATGAGGACACAGAATAATCGATGCAAGCTACAGGAAAAGAGATTCCACCTAAACATTAGGAAGAACTTCCTGATAGTAAGAGCTATTTGACAGTGGAACACACTCATTCCTTGGAGATTGTGGTGGAGTCTCCTTCTTTGGAGATCTTTGAACAGAGGCTGGATGGCCATTTGTCAGGGGTGCTTTGATTGTGAGTTCCTGCATGGCAGAAGGGGTTTGGACTAGATGGCCCTTGGGCTCTATTCCAACTCTATGATTCTATAATTCAGACCATGCTTTGTTTATCTGGGGCCCTCCAGATCTCTCCAGATTTATATGCTCGAGGGAGGGAGATTTGTCACACTGACTGGCCCTCTTAGGAGTGGCAGGAGCCAATCCTGATCTGCCATTTCCCAACCTCTGGTTTAATTTGTATTTCATCCCTCAGAGGGGTTATGCACACTGAGTGAAGGATTTTTTTTTAATCATTATTAAACGGGAACATCTTGTCTTTTGAATCCTAGAAATGCCTTTTAAACATATGGCTTGCATCAGGACGGTATTCAGGAGCAGCACAACTTGCCATCCTTCCACGCCAAACCAACAGGCCTTCCTTACAGCTGTACCAGGTGCATTTATGGCAAATCAAAGTAAAGTATTGTGACATTGATCCTGGGATGGAGTGAGGGTGGTGGAATAACCTTTTGGAATAGGAAACTGCCTGAGGACACTAGACCTGGATCAGGGAAGAAGAGGGTGGATGAACATCCTGGCAAATGGAACCAACCCAGGCCTGTTCCATTGGCTGGAGAAAGAACTGCTGCTTCAGTCTTTGTTTTCCTCTTCCATCTCCTTTCCTTTTGTGTGCTCTCCAGGAGATTGTGAACCTACAGGCCAAAGACTACCCTTATCTTTTACTAGGAAAAGAGAGGACTTAGGATTCATCAGAGCCCAGGAGAACCTGGGAAAGGAGTATGTAAATCAAGAATGTTCTTGCTGTTTCCCCAGAGGTTTTAATGGTTACCTTCTCTTTAGTCTAGATGCTATTCCTCTGGAGGCCGCAAAGGTTTTATATCAGGCTTTGTGGAGAACATCAAGCAGGAGCTAGCTAAAAACAAAGAGATGAAAGAGAGCATTAAAAAATTCCGAGACGAAGCGAAGAAGCTGGAAGAGTCAGAAGCCCTCCAGGAGGCAAGACGGAAATATGTAAGTCTGGATTTCTTCTGAAAATATAGACATCACTTTAAAGTAGATGCTGAAGACATAGGCTGCTGCCACACTGCAGGAATGAAGCAGTTTGACACAACTTTAATTTCCAAGGATCAATGCTATGGAATGCTAGGATTTATAGTTTTGTGAGTAAATGCCCTGTCAGAGAGCTTTGGTGCCCCACCAAGCTACAAATCCCACCATTCCATAGCAATCTACTGCTGTAGGTTGAATAATTAAGGCAGTTTGTTATTATTATTATTAACCTATGCATGAAATCAAAACTGCTGGTGAGAGTAACATTTTCCAATTTGTTCTGGAATCCCACCCTTCTGTACAGAAAACCATTGAGTCTGAGACTGTTAAGACTTCTGAAGTCCTGAAGAAGAAATTTGGAGAAATCACTGGGACAGTTAAAGAGGTAAGTTTGTGCCCATGTAATGTATATTTGGTTTGCTTTCCCAACTTATTCTATGTTTTTGGTTGTCCTGACTTGGGACAAGTAACAAGGAGCTTAAAGTGGGATAGCAAGGGATGTCAAGGGTGAGGAAATATATATGGGTGCAAACTTTGTAATTACTTGGTAATTTGAACCCACCAGCTCCTGTTCTGGTCTCTGGAGCAGCAGAAAACAAGCTCACTCCACCCTCAACTTGACATCCCTTCAGACATTTAAAGATGGCTCTCATGTCACCTCTCAGTCTTCCCTTCTTCAAGCTGAACATACCCAGCTCCCTCAGTTGTTCCCCATAAAGCTTGGTTTTCAGACCTCCTATCATCTGGTCTGTCCCATTCCTCCTCCTCACCTTTCCCATCTGTTGCTCAGCATTCTAGACCCACTAATGGTGCCCCGCTTTTGTTGGGCCTTATTGTGGCTCCTTTCCTGGGTATGTGGAAAAGTGGTTTTTAGAAGATTTTTGTGAGGGAGGGTTACCTATGTAGATCTTGATGGTTTCCTCCAAGCCAGTGTGATGCTGTTTTGGCATGTTCAGGACAGCCTCCCCTAGTTGTGCCACTCGCAATCTGTTGGACTGCAACTCCAGTAACTACTGAGCCATCTGGAGAGCAGATTGTTGAAGGCAGGTGTGAAGGAAGATTGATCGAGGAAGGTGGTGGCATACTCATGTGAGCCTCAGTCTCTCCACCTGTCCTTCTGGATGCGATTTGAAGTGTATATATTTTTGTTTATTGAATTTCTGTCTTGCCTTGAGATCTAAAGATTCTCTTCCTGAATCTGGAGAAAGAAATTCTCTCTCTCACACACACACACACTATAGACTTGATTCATCCTTTTCCCCTTTGGCCACAGAGCTTGGACGAAGTCAGCAAGAGTGAGTTCGGCCGGAAGATTAAGGAAGGTGTGGAAGAAGCAGCCAAAACCGCCAAGCAGTCTGCTGAATCGGTATCCAAAGGGGGAGAGAAATTGGGCCGGACAGCAGCATTCAAGGCCATTTCTCAGGTAGGTCATGCTTTTCCTGTCCGTGAACATGGACCTTGTGCATAGTCTCTCATCCTCTTCCTTCAGTTCTCATTGTTCTGAATTAAGAGGCTGGTTGAAACAGGGATGTAGGAGGAGTTAAGGACACAAATCTTATCTGAATAAAAAAGTATTTGCTAGTTGGCAGAAGGAGAAAAGAGAGGGATGTCCACCGTAGTCTCCACTAGGAGGGAGTTCTACAGCTTCCTAGGAGTAGCTACCGAGAAGGCTTTGCCTGCCTGTCGGGATGGTGGGACAGAGAGCAAGCCCTTCCCTGAATATCTCAAAACTCATGCAGGCTCATATGCTGTCAGTGCTTGTTTGCTTGCTTTCCTCTCCTCTTGTTGGGTCAGTCCCAGGATATACTAAGGTTTTTTTTTTCTTGCAGGGAGTAGAGTCGGTCAGGAAGGAGATTGACGAGAGCGTCCTGGGGCAGACAGGGCCTTACAAGCGCCCAGAGAGACTCCGGAAGCGAACAGAGTTTGCTGGAGAAAGGCTGAAAGAAGAACGGATATTTGAAGCAAATGAGTATGTTATCAAGCCAGTTGATATATGTCTACCCAAAGCGCTCAATGGATGGCTGTTTTATGTTGGGGAAAAATGTTTTTTTCCAAAACACAGCTTTCCACTGACCACTTAGAGATGTATCTCTCTTCCTTCCCAGGTGGATTTTGTTAGGTGCTTTCTGGTTTTTGTCACTTGCAATAGCTCTAGGGAAACATATATAGGGCAGAGGCATGCAGGAGACCCATAGGCTGCCCAAAGCCACCGCTGCCCTCACAACAAAAGATGATGGAGATCTGGCTCTGTTGAGCAGGATTGCCTAACCCTCCTTTGTCTTGCAGGGAGGCGATGGGTATGGTACTTCATAAGGACTCCAAGTGGTACCAGCAGTGGAAAGATTTCAAGGACAATAATGTTGTCTTCAACCGTAAGTGGATACCTGGAAGTAGGGGCTTCCTGAGGAGGCTTTTTTGGGCAAAATTTCTCCTCTCCAAGTACCCTCTATTGTGCAAATGCTTTGGGGTTTATTTTCTATCTCAGGTCTAATGGGGGTCCCCAGCCTTCCTCCCACAGTTGCTGTTAACAGACTGGCAGGCATTGCAGCTCTGTTTTTTCCTCCCCCTCTCCCCTCCAGGGTTCTTTGAAATGAAAATGAAATACGATGAGAGTGACAACGTTGTCATCCGGGCCTCGCGTGCCGTCACCGACAAAGTGACTGATTTTATAGGTTAGCTTCCTCACTTTTCTCTTCATCTCAGAGCTGCAGTGGGGAATGATGTCCTGTCTTTTCCCACCCAAATTCTCCAGAGGGTGTTTTCTTCCTTCCCTTTTGTGCTTCTCTCTCTGAGTCCCCTCCTTGCATTTACGTCCCTCTTCCCTTTCCTCCTTGGCAGGAGGCCTCTTCTCCAAGACAGAGATGTCTGAGGTGCTGACTGAGATCCTCCGAGTCGACCCGAACTTTGACAAGGACCAGTTTCTGAAGCAGTGTGAGGAAGACATCATCCCCAACATCCTGGAGGCAGGTTCTTTGTGTGGGGGCCAAACATGATGGGGGGAGTGCTGTCTCTCTCTTTTGAGAAAGATTGGCCCCATACCTCTGGGGGAGAACCTAGAGAGAGGGAAGGGTGAGGAGACTGATCTACACAGTTTGGTGGCTTTCTGAAGAAGGTGTGGTTGGACTTGTGGGCATTTAGCAGTTAGACCTGGGGTGGGGGGAGGGAAACAGGCAGTATGGTGAGACTTTTAAAGTTTAACTTTAATTTCAAGTGTAGCTGATTGAACTACCTCTGTCCTGCTCTGTATTCCAAGGATCTTAGGGTAGTATACTATGAAGCCAATCCCATACCATTCACAGGTCAGTTTAAAACAGTGGGAAACACTGTCAGTGGGCTAAAAGAATTTTGGCAATGTTTAAATGAGATGTCTTGAAAAACCAGTTGTAAGATGATTCTGAAATCATGCCTGTATGCCGATTTGGGTGAAATCTAATCAGCCCCAGAAGGTTTAAATGTGAGTGAGAGAGGGCAGAGACCCCCTGGTCTTCTGAGCTGGGGTTGGGGCACTGGATCACCCTCCTGCTTCTGGCTGTGGGTACAATTCTTTCTGCGTGCCCTCGTCCCTCACTTTCTCCCTCCTTCTCTCTAGGCTATGATATCGGGGGACTTGGACATTCTCAAGGACTGGAGCTATGAAGCAGTGAGTACCTACCTTGCAGGGCTGATGTCTGGGTTTGCCTTTCTCTCCTCTCTTTGATGCTGGAGAGTCCTGTGGAGAAAAGAGTTGAAGGCCCTCAGAAGAACCCTCCTGGATGAGGTCTAAAGATATATATAAGTCCATCACTTTCAGAAGTTAATTTCCTCTTCTATTTTTGGACTACCAAGTCCCAGAATGCTCCACTCAACCTCTAACCAGCCAGGCTGCTTTTCTGAGCTCCAATTCCTTCCCTTCCACAGGGATTCCACCAAGCAGGCCTTTTCCAGCCTGGAACCCTCGAGGCCTGTTAGACTGGATATCCCATCATCCCCATTGAGAATCAGTGTGATGTCATGGTTGAGCATGCTGGACTGAGTTAAATACAGGTTGAGTCTCCCTTATCTGACATTCTGAAATCCAAAATACCCCAAAATATAAAATTGTCAGCATGGGTGGCTAAGATAGTGTCACCTTTGCTTTCTGATGGCTCAGTGTACCTAAACTTTGTTTCATGCACAAAATTATTGTGTATAAAAATATTTCAGGCTATGTGTATAAGGTGCATTTAAAACAAATGAATTTCATATATGCAAATAATCCAAAATACTGATGCTCCCAGTTATTTTGGGCAAGGTAGACTCAACCTGTAATAAAAAATACTCTTAGGTTCTCTAATGCCAGTTTTGTATCATGTGTCTCCTTTATGTGTTGGGTGTGTGGGTAGAGATGTTATGCCAAAACTGCATCTTTAAATTTGGGACACCTTCTGCAAAATATTTTGTAAAACCAGATGGATTTTCCCCTTTTTCAGACTTACAACCAGTTGGCACATCCAATTCAACAAGCCAAAGCCATGGGCCTTCAATTCCACTCCAGGATTTTGGACATCGATAATGTTGATGTAAGTGGCTATCCTTGTCTGGACTGTCATGTCCAGCAATTACAGAATTTGAGAACTGTAAGGGGGTGGCAGAAGATCATTTAGTCTAACCCTCTCAACAAATGCAGAATCGGCAGCGCAAAGTAATAGTAATAGCAGTAGTTATTTATTATTTTTTCCCCTGCCCTTTTGCCAATACTGGTATTCAAAATGCCTTGCGAACACTGAAACAAGTACAGATGAAAATATGTAGATACATCAAGAAAAATGTATCAAAGTTATTTTTAAAATGCATTTGAATACAAGTTATATAGTTGAAATCATTCAGATACAAGATTACAAAACTGATAAAACAGCATATACAAAAGCATCAATGTGTGTATTTATCTGTGTTGTTTAAAAAGCAAACAGTCTGAGATAAGACCATTTAAAATTACACCACCCTGGTTCTATATGTCTCTGTCCAAAAATAAAAACAAATCCTAGCATGTATGGACTAGTGATTTGATATTTTCTCTCTCTTTTTTTTGCAGCTGGCAATGGGCAAAATGATGGAACAGGGGCCTGTGCTGATCATTACTTTCCAGGCCCAACTAGTGATGGTGATTAAAAACCAGAAAGGGGAAGTGGTTGAAGGAGACCCGGTAAGTTTGAGGACGTCTGAGTCGGGCGGACTGTTGACACTCTTGTGCTCTTTGCATGTGTGAAAACAGCCACTCTGGCATCCTAATCTTGTATGTCCTCCTAGTCTTGCAGCGGCTGTTCAAACAATGTGAGGTTCTGCCCCTAACGCTGGTTGCGCCCCTCTCATTTCCAGGAGAAAGTCCTGCGGATGTTGTATGTCTGGGCACTCTGCAGGGATCCTGATGAGCTCAACCCTTATGCCGCCTGGAGACTGTTAGACATTTCTGCCACAAGCACAGAACAGATCTTATGAGTCCGGCCCCTCCGGCCGGCCCATCCCTCTGTTGGAATGCCTGCCTTGACGTGAGGGCAGCCATACTGTGTGGCTGTTTGATACCTTTGTGAGGTGCCTGCTTTTCCCTGAGGGCTTGGGAACAGCTGGCTCTGAGGCAGACAGCGCGGAGAGAATGGGACGGGAGAGCTGAAGGATGCCAGTCTTCGGCGCTTCCTGGCCCACACGCATAGAATGGCGTTGCTTCTCCCACACTGCCCTCCATCCTCAGTTTTTCAGCTGGATTGTGCTACTAAGGCTGCACCTGGGTTTCCCTGAAGCAGACCCTTCTGGTTTTCTCTTGTGGTTGCAATTAGGGGGACTTGTGGCTCATACCTCCCAGCCATGCAAACTCTCTATGGGATTGGAGATTGGATTCCCTTTGCCTGTAGCTGCCATGATCTGTGTTCGTGATGCTCTGGGCAGCGAGGAGGATCCAGTTCAAGGAAAGAACTGGGGGTGCATTCTAGGGAACAATTTGGGGATGGGTGGGAGCATGTGTGTGTGAAATGGGGAAGTAAAACAACTCCTTGGCACCTCTTTCCAAAGAAGAAGGGAACAGTTTTCCTCGGCTGTCCTTTGCGGTGCTGGCTGGGCAGAGCTGTCACGAGGAGAGGAGGAATATCCAGAAGGTCTGGGAGCGAATCTGGTGAATTCACTGCCGGTGTGAGGGCTGGTATCATGGCAAAATCTTGTAGTGTCACTATAAATTAAAACGCGCATACCGGTTGTTCTGCCCCTGTGTGTCTGTACAGGTTTTTTGGGGAGCAGAATTCCACCCAGTAGTAGAAAAAATGGCTTACAATATTGCCTCTGGATGTTTTCTGATAAAGGGAGAGGGATAGTTGTGAAAGCTCACTTGTTTGCATCTTCCACTGGAAGGAGTCCTAGATGTTAAACCAGAATTTCTGATGCCTAGATTCCAAGGCTTCCCTTCAGAGCGTAGATCCAGTGGAAGAGTGGACTGGCTGAAGCTCCAAGGGGTTGTGTCACAGCTGGGAAAGATTACCCCCTTGCCTTAAGGCAGATGAAGGTGTTTATTAATAAATCAGATTTTCTTCTCCCCTTAAAGCTCACAGTTTCCAACCCTGGAAGCTCTCCCCATTCAGGAGTCCATTCCTAAATGGGTGGGAGAAGAGATGGGGCAGGCCAATGGTTAAACCCATGCCTCCCCTCCAGCCCTTAGAAATGCCCTTTCTCTCCCCAAGGAGACTGGGCCAAGGGCTGGAAAGGCCACAAAAAAGAAAGAGACATTGCCCTGTTGGTCTTGAAAATAATACTAGGACGCAAAGGGACCTTGCAGCTCATTGGGACTAACTGGGCAAAGGAAGTTGCAGCTTAAGCTTTCAAAGACTTGGTCTATTTCCTCAGATGTATTGAGTGAAGAAGACCAATCTGAGGAAGTAGACTAAGTTATGAAAGCTTATGTCAAAACTTCTTTCCCCCAGTTAATAATCCTCATTTTTGAGCCACAAGGCTCCGTAGGCTGTAGTGTGCAAATAAAGCCACAGGAGGGCACCCTAGAGCAAGAATTAGTAATTTGGGAGCCTTAAAGCTCAGTGTGCCACAGGAGGGCGCCCGAGAGCAAGGAATGGAGGCCGAGGGACCCAGGGCTTAAGCCGGAAACCGATTCTGCAATAGAGAGATCTTTTAGCACTTTGGAGATTACAATTGTTTGAAAGGAGTTGCAGCCTAAGTTTTCCTGGACTTGGTCTCCTTCCTTAGAGGAATGAAGAAGACCAAGTCCAGGGAAACTTAGGCTGCAACGCCTTTCTCCCAGTTAGTCTCCAAGAAGCGGTGGATGATGGTTTGGGCACCACTCAGTAGTTCACCTTTCCGATTCCCAAACTCTTAGGTCTGGGGTTCCTGGAGTGGCCCAGGAGGAGGGCCAGGAACTTGCTTTGGGATGCGGAGGCAGTCCCGACTTAGTCCAGAGATCGAGAGAAGTTGAAGTTTCCTTTTCCCTGTGACCACAGTGGCAACTCAGAGTCCAAGATGACCAGGGGAAGCCTTTTATACTCCAGCAGCCGGGGGTGGGAGTTGGGGTGGGGGTGGCAGAGAGTTCGAAGCCCCCTGTGCCTACTGCCAAAAGCCTGCCTAGGGAACAGGGGATTTCATTATCTCAAAATTTTGATCTTTTTAAGAAACTACATTTCCCCCAAAGGTTTTTCTCCTCTTCCCTCCTCCTCTCGCGGTTCCGGG
Organism: Phrynosoma platyrhinos; assembly: GCA_020142125.1. NCBI lineage: Eukaryota > Metazoa > Chordata > Lepidosauria > Squamata > Phrynosomatidae > Phrynosoma > Phrynosoma platyrhinos. Next base: position 8,173,503 of record CM034716.1, read on the forward strand.
CGCTGCTCCCTTAACTGCTGCTTCTTTGCCTGCATGGCGAATGGGATGGATGGGGTCAAGGGCAGAGAAAGGATGGATCCCAACGTCTGCATTGTCTGGGGATGATGGGACGTGGCTTCCAACACTCTTTAAGGGCAGCAGAACAGAGATTGGATGACTTGAAACTTCCCCAACATTCTGTGCCTTACGGGGATGATGGGAACTGTTCTCCAACCCCTCTAATACTGACATTAAAGCCGCCAAAGCTGGGAAGGGTGGCGTTGAAAGCCCACCCTACTCTGTATTTGTCGGGGAATGATGGGTCTTGCAGTCAAGGAGGTCTGGGGCGGAGACATGGTTATTGCTGCTGCTGCTACTCTGTGTTCCAATTCTCCCCTGAACCCTGAGCTCATTTCCCTTACAAGTACTACAAGGTCCCTATGCATATACTGTATGTACATACTGTTTTGTTTAAATCCGACACTGATTCTCAAAGGAGCTACAAGATCCCTTTGCATGATCATACAGTTTAAGAAGCATTTAGTTACGCAAAAGGCTCATGAAGCTGCAATGTGCAAATGGTGCCACAGGAGGGCGTCCGAGAGCTAGACATGAGGCTCTTTCGTGGCTTCTGGAGGCGGACAGGCGAGAATTCCCCAATTCCACCACCACAGAGGGCGCTCCAGAACAAGGATTGGGCGGGTTGTGCTACTTTTGGACTACAATTCCCATAACCACCCACC
>CM034716.1:8179885-8205143 GCA_020142125.1 Phrynosoma platyrhinos
GTAGTCGTAAGAGCCGGCCGGGGCGTTGACGGGGCTTGTGGGTTTTTCTGAGTAGGCCAAGGTGGCTGTTTCGTCATGGCTGCTCACTCCGTCGTTCACGTTCTTCACCTAGGAAAGGAGCAAAACAGGTTCCTTTGTTTATTTATTTATTAAAAATCTACCCATTTCTCAGACCTGTGGAACGCAAAGTGAGCACAGAAAACAATCTCAGTCCGCTTTCTCCATGGCTTCCCTTCCAATCCATATCCAGAGATGTCCATCATCCACCTGACTGTCTTCTCCAAGCTGAGCATGCCCAGGTCCCTCAGCCATTCCTTGGTCTCCAGACCTTTGACCTTCTCTGGACACCTTCCAGCTTGTCCACGTCCTTCTTGGACCGTGAGGCCCAGAAGTGTTTCTTTAGGCAAGACTTCAATAAGACATTTGAGTATCCGCCAGGGAGGGGGATGTTGCCTGTCCTCCCCATTTTCGTCCTTTCCTTCCTGGTTCCTCGGAGGAAGGACCACCGCCTTTGGTCCAGGAGCGTCAAAAGGCACTTCCAATCTCCGGTCAGAGGAAGCCCATGTTCAGAAATGTCCCAGGAATTGTGCTTTGCATTAACTGGTGGAAACTGGTACATGTTGGGGAACCCTGAACTCGGATCAGGCCGACAGTCGTGGCCCCTAAAACAATTCCCCCAAGCCCTCGCCTTTCCTGGAATACATTTCCATCTCTCATGGCCACCTTTCCGTTTTCTGCCATTATTCTCTAACAGCAATGTGAAGGTAACTTGTTCCTTGTTTTGACTTTGTGCATTTCCTCCCCTCCTTGTGGTTATTTGTATTGATGTATTAATGTTATTAATGTACACAGCACAGCCTCATATCTGTGGGACCAGTATCCTCAGTTTCATATACCCAGATCCAAAAAATATGGCCTCTCTAGGCATTTTCTAGGCGCGATTCTATGGCATGCTTCCAGCGGATGCTAGCCATAAAGTCACACTGGAGGACACAGAAATGTCTAGAGAGTTGCTCTCTATAGGAATCTCTGGGTCCTCAAACACAACTTCATATTCCACTGGAAGTCAGTCATTCATTTCAGTAGAGTTTGCTATTATCAGTAGTTTTGCATTTCCACCGTAGGTCCGGCAACGTATCCCCCATAGATAAGACAAGGAGCGTACTGTACCCTGCTTTCCCCCCCAATAATGGGACTCAAGGCATTTACAATTATTAAGAACAATACAGGTTGGAAACTAGACAAAGACATCAATAAAAAGTATAAATATAAAATGACTTTTTTTTTTAAAAAAATGGACAATTTGCAAAGTTAAATCCATCAAAAGACTATGTAGAAACCGATAAAACTGAGCGGCACACCATTAAAAGCTCATCTGAGTCAGTTCCTAAAAGCCACATTTTGTTACGACTGAAAAGAACAAAGTTAGATGTTTGGACTACACTCTCCAGAATCCCCGGCCCAGCATGGGTCTGTCTGTGTGTAAATAAAATAGAGGAATCCTGAAACCTCTAGTTCCAAAAACAAAAGCTGGCAGTTTCCCAAAGCTCTGTGAGAGGGAAAGTCTCTCCAAGACCTCTGCTGTTCCTCTGTCCTTGAATTCACAACTCTCTTATCCTTTGACCGTGCCGACCCATAGTCAGAACATTTGCCTCCTTCCTTATCTTTTGTTTTCACAACAAGGCACAGAATGTAATGAGGTTCTTATCTTATTGGGGGAAGGAGAATTATGGCAACCTTGAACCCGGGCGAGGCCTGGAGGGCACATACCTTCTTCCCTGGGTATCTAAGAAGAAATGAAAAACGAACCAGTCTCCCAAAACAGTGGCAAAATGTTTGCCACAAGCACAGATTCAGCAGAGATGATTCGTTGGGGGACGGGGAGGGGGAGGAATGATAACTTTGGAGGAAGACTCTGGAAGAAAAGAGGAAGACAGGCGGATGGATCCCTATCAAGGAAGTTTAGGAAGGTCTTCTTTCGTTTCTATCCTGCTTAGTTGCATACAAATATTTCTGTACTTTTAATAGTTTACAGCAACTGAAGTAAGCTGAGGACAAAAGGGGGAGGTGGCAGGAAGAGAGAGAAACCGGGACATTTTAAGACCAGCTTGGAAAGTGGGATGGCAGAGAATTAACTGTGTCTGTCCCTGCCACTCTTGGAGGGTATGAGCCCCTTGTGTCATCGTCTATGATGATGATATTCATCTCCTCAGCAAGACCAGAGTTGGTATTCTCCAGCCTCCTAGTTTCTGCTTCAGCATTCGAATTAATGGGTTCCTGCCTTGAGGCTAATAAATGTGCTTCCTTGAGTCCGCTCTCTTTGTGCAGGACGTAAGAAATGCCCCGTTGGAAGGAATCAAAGTCCATTTCGCTGTGCAAGGAGGATATTGGCGATTGGTTTCATTGGGATCTAGGTTGCAATTCCCAAGTAATTCACTCCCTCGTGAAAGAATTTTGATAGGTGTGCCATTAAAAAACCCTCTTATTTTTGGGATATTTGTGTCTCTCATGCCCAGGGCAACGTGATGGATCTTTCGGGGATGGTTTTTGTGGTTAATGATTGACGCAACCGAAACTGACACGTATCATAAGCAAACAGGCGATATAGAAATCTTTTCTCTTACATACAGCACACACACATACACACACCCCAATCCCAATTTTATATATTTATTTTTCCCTTTGCTCTCACTGATAAAGCCAACCGTGTCCATGACTCATTCAGAAGGACAGAAAACACCCCACTTTTCCAACCCTGGGTTCCCCATTTGCTTTGTTTGGTGACCTTCCTTCCAGCTCTATGATCCTCCCGCAGAAGCTAGCGACTGAAGCCTCATGAAGGTCAGATGGTCATTCCTCAGGGCAATGCTTTAGCCATGGAAATCCCACAATGGCCGAAAGGGCGTTGAGCTAGATGACCCCTGGGATTCCCAACCAATTCTACCGAGTCTCCTGCGAGAACTAGGTCTCCCAACCAACCAACCAACCCTTTTGACTCACCCATTCCTCAACATTGGGGCCCTCCTGGAACGCTGGTGGCTGGTCCCAGTAAATGTTGGGTTTCCCGTATCTCCAAATCTTCTGGCGGGTTTTGTGAGCGAAGAAGCAAATGATGCAGAGAAGGGTGACCAGGAGGAAGCCGCAGACAATAGCAATGGCCTGGAAGGAGGAAAGAGGAAGAAGAAGAAGGTGACAAGGTTTATCTTCATCCTGAAAAGCCACCAGGCAGCGGCTCCCAGACTTTGGTCCTCCAAGTGTTTTCTACTTCACATCCCAGAATTCCTGGCCAAGAGGACTGGGGCTTCTGGGAACTGAAGTCCAAAACACCCGGAGGATCAAAGTTGGGGAACTCCTGCAAGGAATTCAAGGTGGTGTTCATTTTGTTTTCCAATTAGTTAAACTTTTTGATCCCACCAACGATTACCAGGTGCTGCAGGCAGCTGGGTCTCAAGGGAAGTTACTTTTCTGTTATCTATGGAGATGACATTTTATTACCTGTCTTTAATTGACATTTTATTACCTGTCAGTCAAGGGTCAGAAGAAAGATCTGGACCACAAATGAATCCTGAGAGCAACACAGGGCAGGTCTTTGGGGCTCCTCTTATCGCCCTTATGGGCCAAATTCTAGGTGTACCACCACTTTTCCCACTGACTAACCAGCTCCAATTGTTTTCTGCCCAACCCTGAAATGGTTTCTGTCTCCAGATAAGTTCCTTTTTTTTGGGCTCCTGAACAAAAAAACTTCCTTTGTGTTTGCTTTAAAAGAGCGCGTGAGTTTTTCTGACGTCAACCAACTTGGCCCATGGTCATGGCAATTCGGGTTGCCACCTTCTGAGTCTCCCAAGTTTCATGGATCATCTCCAGGCTGGAGGCAAGGGACCAGTTGTAAAGTAACTTTGAAAACGAACTGCAATATTACTCATTCTGCTCAAGGAGTAACTTTGGGTGAATCAGTGGTCTTCAAAATTTGGTCCTCCAGGTGTTTTGGACTTTATCTTCCAGAAGTCCTGACCGTTGGCCAAGCTAGCTGGGGCTTCTAGGAGATGATCTCCAAGACAGAGAGATAGAGGACCAAAGTTTGGCAAACCACTGCTCTACAATACAAAATCACAGCCCCTTCCTCGGAAGAATAGCACATACTCACTTGAGATTATGGCAATGATTAAAAATTGGCCAGTACTACCGTATCAAATGCATAGTAGTGGAGATAGGTTTGTATCCTCATGCCCAGAAAATGAGGATGTCCTATCCAGGCCAGGAGGGCCTCACTGGGGAGAGCACTTCATAGGCAGTAATGGGGCAGCCATTGCAAAGTCCCTGTCCCTTTCAACACCATCCGCTCCGCGCTTTTGTCAGAGGACCAGAGCAGCCAGAGCATCGGTTACCGGAGGAAGGAGAGGTGAATCCACTCTGGGCTTCACGTCCGGTCCTCCTACAGCCATGCCAGGTTGGAGGGCAGCCATTCTTAACAGGGAGCTGGCCCAGTCCTGAACTAGCATCCCCATGGCTCCCATACAGTCTGGAAGAACTAGAGGAAGACTAGCCACAAACCCAAGTGTGAAGTCACCCTCCCAACAGTAATGAATCTACCAGTCGGAGGACAATGGAGGAGACCCTTGGCAGCTCTTACCTCCTGAGGGTCGACGATGCAATAGTGGTAGAGGTACTGGTTCATGTAGGCGCCGGTGGTGTAGATCTGGTTGCACATGGCCAGCATGGGGTTGGTGTTGTAGTAGTAGCTGCCCGACATCTGGGCCCGGGGGTTGACTCCCATGACGTAGACGATGGAGGCGATGAGCATGATGAAGGCCAGGATGGCGCACAGGATGAGGACCACCAGGTAGAACCGGCGGGAGCGGGACCCGCTCGACTTGGTCAGGCTGGTGATGGCGAGGGCCAGGAGGGCGATAAAACACAGCACCGACATGGCGATCATGAACCCGTTGGCCGAGCGGGGATTCATCATGCCCCCGTAGTAGTTCCCGTAGTAGCCCCCGAGACCACCGCCGCCGCCGTAATAATTGTTCCCGTAATATCCGTTCCCGTAATAACCGCCCATGTTTCCTCCATACATCCCGCCGTAGCCGTAGCCGTAATCCCACGCCAAGGTGGAAGCCACGCAGGCGAAGATGGCCACGCAGAGGAAGATCCCAATGCCCTCCAAGATCCTTACGATGCCCGGAGGAGAGTTCCACTTGTAGAAATGCTGGGGCACGTCTTCCACGTAGTAGGAACCGGGGGCAGGCGAGCGGATTTCGTACCCATAGTAGTCTTCGGGGGGGCCGTAACCGGCAGGGCTCCCCTCGTACGGCTTCTTGCTGTTATACATGCTTCAGGGAAGCAGGCGCTCCACACCGCGGCCGGACGGATTCATAGACGGAGCGGACGCCACACACCGTGGGCGCTGAGGGCTAGAGATACAGCAAGCAAAGATAGACATTAAGGGTCAGGGGATGGGGCTGACTCCCGAGAGCAACTGTGGAGGATGTGGGGGTCCAGGGATTTCCGTCTCGCACGACCCCCTTCCCAGTCAGGCCCAGCCATCCTGTTTCAATGCACTGGAAGTGACTGGGTGCCTTTTTGGCTGGTATTTGGCTATTTTGTTATTGTTATCATGGGTTTTGGGAGGGGAGCAGGGTAGCCAGCATGGTGTAATGGTTTGACCATTGGACTACAACTCTGGAGACCCGGGTTTGAATACTTGCTCGGCTATGGAAACCCACTAAGTGACCTTGGGCAATCACACTCTCTCAGCCTCAAAGGATAACAATGGCAAACCTTTTCTGAATAAATCTAGCCAAGAAGACTGTGATAGGGTTGCCATACATCAGAAATGACTCGATAGCACACAACAACAACAGCAAATACTCTGGAGAAATACATCACTGCATTTGCAGTTAGTTTTGGGGTGGGTTTGGCAAAAGGTTTTAAGAAAAAAACTGCTTTAATTATGGGCCCAGGAATTTCATTTAATGGCTTCAGGGGCCACAGGGGCCCTTAGCACCCCCTTTGCCCATCCGTATGCCAAGTTATGACCATAGATACCTATAATACACCTTGATCTTTGGATAAGCATTTTACTTAACTGATTACATTTATTAAAACATGCGCATCCCATGAGGCAACTGGATGCTAATTTTATTTTATTTTTTCTCCCCTTTCATTTATAGCCTGCCTTTCTCTCAACAGGGCAGCCAAGGCAGCGTGCAACATTGCAAAAGAAGAAGGCAGTTGTTTAGAAAAAGGTTCTGAGTTCAAACACAATTAAACCAAGTTAAAAACAGCATTAAAAGAGGCTTAAAGACCTAATGAAATAAAAAGACTCTACGCACAGCCACCCCCCATTAGAAGCCTTGTCTACAGAAACTTCTTTTAGAACGAAGAGCCCCCCAACCCCTCTGAACCCCAAAGTCTCTCTGTCTCCGCTCTAATAATGTGAGAACAGCCTTGCCCCATTCCCTCAAAGCTTACGCTCCATTCATTGCTCTGGCCGGCTCCAAAGACCTGAACACCGCTTTGTACCCGCGGTGCCCTCCGCTTGCCCTGTCCCGCAGAGGTCAAGCGTCCAGCCGGTCCGCAATGCCTCTCCTCCGGCCGTGTGCATCTGCGGCTGTGCAAGACTTCAAGGCTGTCCCTTGAAAGCACAAAACAAAGCCCAGGAGTGGAAGCCAACCAGGCTGGCATCTCGCCTTTCACCTGATAAATAAATAATTCGGGATGGGGATCTTTTGGAAAAACAACCACCTCCTTTCTCCTCCTTGGCGGCTGCCAAGGAACTGCCTTTGAACTTGACGCACAAAGCTTCCTCCCTCGCCCTGATGTTGTTGCACACAACACAGGGTTTCTTTTGTTCCTTTTGTAACACAAACACACAAGCGCTGCTAGAGCCATGGTCCTCACTCTCCAGCTTTCGTGCACAGTCTCCAAATGAGAGTTGTTCTTGTTGTTGGTTGCTGTTGTTGTGTGCCTTCAAGTTGCTTCCAACTTATGGCGAACCTAAGGCAGACCTATCGAGGGGTTTCCTTGGCAAATGTCCTCAGAGTGAGTTTGCCATTGCCATCAGCTGAGGCCGAGAGAGTGTGACTTGCCCAAAGCCACCCAGTGAGTTTCCATGGCTGAGCGAGGGCTCGGATCTTGGACTCGTGGAGTTCAAGTACAATAGTTCAATTGCAAGACCATGCTGATTCCCAGTGTCAAGTCAACCCTATGCTAGGGTTTGTTTGGTCAGATTTGTTCCCAAGAGCCCTCCTTTGAGGCTTTGCCCAAAGTCACCCAGTGGGTTTCTATGGCAGAGTGAGAATTTGAACCCTGATCTCCTGGAGTCCAGCATGCTGCCCACGTTATCTTTGCTAGATTTCTTTGGAGGAGGTCGGCCCTTGCCTTCCTCCGAGGCTGAGAGAGTGTGACTTGCCTAACATCACCCAAGGAGCTTCCATGGCAGAGCTGGGATTTGGACCCTGCTCTCTCGGTGCTCTAGGCCAATGCCGAAAACCACGCTGGCTCCCTTTTGATAACAACAACCCTTATCACAACGCCTCCCCACCCGCTAATGGTGGAAGCTGAGATAAAAGTCTATTTTTCTTTTGACTGGCCTGGGTGGTTCCAGCCTTATCCTTTTGGCCAGGACCTTTTGAGTTTCGAAAAAGGAAAAGGCAACAAATATTTATTTTAAAAAGCACTCCGGGTGCCTGAGGCCGGGGAGGAGAAGGGAGGGGATTTTTCCGAAACAATGGGTACGTTTCTCAGCAGCACCACCGAGGCCTCCTCCTGCCAAGTCCCTTTGCTTCCTCCTAGCCTTTCTTTCCACCTGCCAAATTCCTTCCAAAGGCACACATTCCTCCATGCAGAGGAGAGAGAGCCCTTCTTTTCACGTCTTACTGTCTGCAAAAAAATCTCAATTTTATTGCTTCAATTGCACAGAGCGCAACCTGGGCTCAGAGTTTTAGCCTCCTGAGGTTTGCAATACGACATCTGCACCCTCTACAAGATATCCCTTCCAAGATTTGGATGGAAACCGGGACATGTGTGGCCAAGGATCACACATCGGAGTCCAGCCAAGGTGGGAAAAATGATCAGTGAGGAAGAACAGATAGGCTAGGAAAGATTGCCAGAGTTTGCTTTTGCCTGACCCAACTGGGAAGGCGTGAGATTCTGCCTGAGTTAATAGAGCACAATCTATTTTTGCCTTTTGAATTTAGTCCACAGCCATAGAAGTAAGCTGAGGAGAAAAGGAGAGGACATTTTAAAAGCAGCTGGAAAAGTGGGAGGACAGAGGATTAACTAAAAACCAAGCAAAACACAGAGAGAGTGTGGGATTTGACCCTGATAGCTATTTCCCCTTCATCCCAGCCCTTTCTTTTCAATCTGCCCCGGTTTGCCCACCATTCACAGCCTTTTGGGATTGGGATTGACGAAGGAGGAGGAGGAAGACATTATCGCCATGCACCTGTCCTGTGCTCCATGCGTGGTTTCCTGCACTTCCTTTGTGTCTCCCTCAATGGCTTTTTCTTCTAAGCTAAACAGCTCCAAACAGGGATTTCTCCACCTTCTTGGTCATTTTTGGTTATCCTTTTTGGCACTTTCCCCAAAATCTCTCCCCTTCCTCCCTATTGCATCCAAGTCTGGTCACAGTGAAATTTGCCTTTTTGGAGTGAGCTTTGCTGGAGGAGCCCAAAGTGTCCCACCAAAGATCACCTGCTCAATAAATCCACGTTTCAAAGGTACCACAGGTCTGTTTTGTGCAACTTGGCCAAGGAAACCTCTAGAAATTTCCCCCTATATACCACAGATCCCCTCTTCTCCACCGTCCAAATAATTTGGTTTTTCCTTACCTGGACTTGCCCTTGCTTCGGCCTTCCACCTGACGGAGTTTCCGATTCCCTTCCCATATAATTCTCCGTTACTCTAAAGGTTGCGTTGAGGAGCCATCATGGGAACTTGCTTGTTTTCCTCTCCAGCGTCGGGGCTGTCGACGGATTGCGCCGTACAGATCCGAAGGCTTTGGCTATAATGGTGTCCCCTCCCTCTGCGAGAGAGACACACCTTTGCGGTCAATCGCTGCTTTTCCTCTGCACACCTTTCCCTGGTCCCTTTAAAACGGCCGTTGGAGGATTAATGATTGCTAGCCAAACCTAATCATTAAATCTGGGCATGTGAACACAAAACACACACACAAACACACACACACAGAGGCCTTCTTCCGCCTCTCTCTCTCCCTTCCTTCCTTCCTTCCTTCCACCTGAGCCAACTTTTAAGACTGCGGGAGGTTGGTACGGGAAAAGCACACTCACAAAGTCCTGGCAAGACAAAATAGGATTTTAATCTCTCCCTCTTTTTTTACTCTTTCCCCCCGAAATGCCAATTTCATTCCGCAAAAGCGGCCACCTTCTGCTTAAACCTTCAGAGCCTGACCTCTGCCCTCTCATTCCGCATTCTTAGCCTGGCGGACAAAATCCGAACAGACGTTTTGGGAAACCAACCCATTTTTGTTGTTGTTGCCGTTTCCAGAAAAATGCCTTTCGTCGATGCCAACGGCTCGAGCCGAAAGTACCAGCTGAGATGAACCCAGCTACCTACCACCCCAGACTCAAAACCTAAAAAATTAAAAACTAGGAGAACTACAAACCAGATCCTAAGCTTTTAATCCCCGAACTTTTGGCTCAGAGAGGCCTACACAACCGCAAGAGAGAGAGGGACAGTGGTGGGGCTGCGTCAAATAGAGGATTAACACGGAGCCACCTGTGGCAATGGGCAATGCATGCCCTGAGTCTCCAGTTTCCATGGGTCACCTCCAGGAAGGAGACACAGGTTCAAATCCTCCACCTTTGCTGGGCTCAGCAAGAGGAAAGGGCCAGGTGCAAAGCTCCATCTCATCTGGGAAAGCACTAGTTCGCTACAGTTTCCAAGGATTAATGGATTTGTTGCTACAACTTGCAATAGCTCTAGGGAAGGAAAGGGGGGTGTCTGTGTATTTGCTTTTTCCTCCTCTCCTTCCCAGGCGCTGAGTGCCAGGACTCACCCTCCGCTCTGCTTTGCATCCACCTTCCGGCTGGAAGCAATAAGGTTAGGCTAAATGTTCCTTGTCCAAAAGTCAGGGGGCTAAGGGCTGGGAGGGAACAGAGTAATAATAATAATAATAGTTTATTTGTAATGCCTTTTCCTCCAAAAGGCAGGAATGAGGATGAGAGGCAGTGTGAAGTATTGCTTACATTGCAACTTCGCTCACCATACACTCCAACAGGGAGAATCCCAATTAATCCTCTGCTCTCCCGTTTTTACAGCTGCTTTTAAAATGTCCTGGTTTCTCCCTCTTCCTCCCACCTTCCTCCTTTCTCATCAGCTTACTTCCATTCCTGCAAGTTCAAAGTGCAAAAGGAGTTTGCACCTAATTCATCTTGTCCTTCCCAGGCAAAAGCAAACTGCTGCAGCCTCTCCTAGCTTATGTGTTTTTGGTTTTACTTTTGGGGTTTCAATTTTCCTTGTTTCTGATGCCTTCAAGGTCTTTGGGCCTAGTTCCTCTTCTTATGAGGAACCTTCAAGTCAGCAGCTTACAGCAGCCCTCTCCCAGGGTTTTCTTGGCAAGATTTCTTCAGAGAAGGTTTGCCCTTGCCTTCCTCTGAGGCTGAGAGAGTGTGGTTTGCTCCAATTCACCATGCTTGACTGGGGATTCAGACCCTGGTCTTTGAGAGTCCTAATCCAAAATCACTAGACCATGCTGGCTCCTACATCCTTCAGAGCAATCCTCTGAGATTTCTCCAGAAAAGGTTTTCCATTGGCTTCCCCCAAGGCTGAGAGAGTGAGGTTCACCCAAAGTCATCCATAGTCGAATGAGGATTCGAACTCCAGTCTCCCATCTGAACCACGCTAGTTCTCTCAGTCCCTTCTCTCAAATCTGAGATTCTGGGAAGGATGCCCAGGTTGGAAGTTGCCAAAATCGCTCAGCCCTCCGTCTCCATCTTGTGACTCCAGACCTGGAATGTGAGATGCTTTGGAGGTTGCCAAGTGTTTGAAGCCCACCTTGGGAAGCATCTTGGCATCTCTCCATGGGCACCACCTGCTCAGCAAAGCCTCTGCCAAAGAGAGAATGATTTTTTGGGGGGAAATTACAACTTTCTGAAGTCCTGAAAACATCAGATACAAGTCAGCCTTTGCCCTGGAACTTTCTCGAGTTCCCTCTGGAAAAGATCAAGTATATACGATCATGTTTATGGAGTAATCAACTATTTAAAAACCCTTTACAGCTAAAATACGGAGTATTTTAAACATATAGCCAAGCCCATAGATGTTCAGATATCCTGGGAGACCCCTATGACTCCTTACAGCCAGCGGTGGTGAATATCGGTCCAGCTGTGGGCAGGTGGAACGCAAACCAGGTTTTTCGTAAGGAGCCGCGTACTTTTCCCTGCCGAATTAATGCACCCATCACACGCTGGGCTGGTGTTGGGGGGCTTAAATCAGAAGTAGATGGACCCCCCCTCGGTGGTCTCCCGGTCGTAGGCTTGGATCTGGGCCTTGAGGTGAGCCAGCTTCCTTGCAAGGTAGTCGCAGCGCTCCTGTTTCTCCAGGAAAGCTGGATCCTGGGTCCCAGAAACAGAGAGGGAAAGGGGGCTTATTAAAAAAGAAAGGAGGAGGAAGAAGAGGAAGAGAGAGAAGGAGAAGGAGAGGAGGAAGAAAAAAGATGATATGGAGGAAGAGAGGAAGCGCTGGAAGATTTCTGCATTCTCTTTCCCCCTCCTTAGATACCTAGGTCACTCCCCCTTTGAGACTAACAGACATTCTCTCTCAAGAGTTTCAACTCAACTGTTGGTCTTCCTCCACTCTCAACTTTATTTGGAAAGATGGTGAGATAAAGATTTCTTTTTACCTCAACTATTCACTAGCTAGATTAGGATATAGCCTTCATGTATATATAGGATAGGCTAAAGCCATTAGTAGTAAACTTTTGTTTGTGCTTCAAGCTACTTGTGTTGTTTTTGGAGTCAGTCTCAGTTCTTAGGGAAGCTTAGGGCCTTGCAGACTGCCAGAAATAATGCAAATTGAGTCCACTTTAACTGCCCTGGCTCAGTGCTAGGGAATCATGGGAACTGTATTTTTTTCTCAGACATTGAGCCTTCTCTGTCAGAGAGCTCTGGTGCCACAATAAACTACAGTTCCCATGATTCCCTAGCACTGAGCCAGGGCAGATAAAGTGGCCTCAAGCTGCATTATTTCTGGCAGTCTGCAAAGGCCCATAGTTAGACAAAGGCACATTTCTGCTACTCTCCTGATTTAAAGCTAGACCCTACCAGGCTTGGCTTTAGTATTTTTGATATTTTAATATTATTGTTTCCTTACGAAAGGCTGAAGCAGGGGTAGGCAACCTTTTCCCTTTAAGGGCCAAGGAGGGACTTCAGCTCCCAGAAGCCTCAGCCATGTTGGCCTATAATAGTCCCATGTTGGCCAATAGCTCCTGGGATTCTGGGAGATGAAGTCCCTCCTTGGCCCTTAAAGGGGAAAGAAGGTTGCCTACCCTGGGCTAAAGCCTTAGGAAACTTAAACTGCCATACAGGAAGAGGAGGAGGAGGAGGAGGAGGAGGAGGAGGAGGAGGAGGAGGAGGAGGAGGAAAACAACAACAAGAAGAACATTCCCTCACCTTCTTCTTGCTCCTGTATTCTTTCCAGACAGCTGAGACCCGGCCTTTCTCCTGCAGAGAGAAGAGCATGATATGAAGAGCTCCCAGCCGGAAACTTTGCAGCAGTCCCCACATCCCTTCTGCAAAGAATGACAACCACAACCCTTCTGTTGTGGACCACCATCCCCAGATATGAGCCTTCCCAGCCTTTGAGACCCTCGAGGGAGGCCCTTCTCTCCATCTTTCCTTTTCGGAGGCTGCCCCAGACTCTTCCAAGGGAGAGGCAAGAATGGCCCCCTTCCTTAAAATCCTTCTGTTGGCTGGCAAAACCTTTCTATGCTACCAGGCCTTTCAGCGTTTAAGGATTTTAAAGGATGGTTTCTAAGAGGGAGGTGTATTATTTATTCATTTATTTTGTATTGAACTTTCTGCTCAGTTCAGGGCAGGTTAGGGACATGTAATGTGATTCATTTAATTTTTGTTTTGTTTTGTTTTGTTTTGTTTCTGCAAAATCTGCCTCTCTTTTGCTCAGGAATTATTTGCTGTAATTGTTCTGCCCCTCAAGACCTCGATGCGAATAAGAAAGGGTGCTTAAAAGAAAAATAATCAGATGCACTGATCCTGGTTTAAGGGCTACCTCTGTGTCCAGTGAGTGCTGAGGCAGCTTGGACATCATGGCTTGCAGCTCTTTGAATTTCTGCAGCGCGACTCGGACTTCGCCGTAGAGCTCCTTGTACTCGGCGTATTGGTCATTGAAGACGGCTTTGTATTTCTCCCGTTCATCAGCAGTCTTGATGTTGGGATATTTCCTGCCCGGTGGGAAAAGAAGATGAAGCTATGGCGGGGGGCAAGGAAAGTGGTGACCCCAAGTCAAAACATGACACTTTGATAGCTTTCTAAGCAACTTTCAAAGAGCTGTCCAAAGTGCTGAACCCATGGAGCTGGTAGGGTTTAAAGGACAGACTCCTTTAAGGTTTGCACTAAAACCCAAAGAAGAGTCACCATTAATATGGGAAGGACTAGCTACAAATACCCTCAATCCATAATGTCCTAAACAGAGATTAGTCTTGAAACAATGGCTAAAGAACAATCCAATCCAACATCCTAGCTGTGGCTGGATGCCATGGCTGGACACAACCTCCTCCTCCTCCTACAAATTTCTTGAATATTTTAGCAAAGCATTACAGACTTACAGAAGATAATCGGGGACAACGTGAGGTTTGGGGGTGTGACCTGTTGGGATGGCGCCGCTCAGCGTCTCTGGGGCCTCCACCTTTTCGGAAAACTCGACACGCCGAGTTACTTTCCCCGCTGGAGGAGAGTCCTGGCAGGACTTGGAGAGAGGTGTCTCGGGTGTAACTTGTGCAAGGATTGGCTTTTGCTGTGGAAAAAGATGGCGAGAAGGGTAGAACGGGATATATTTGCATCTTTCAGAAAAGGGAAAGAGAGATACATTTGCATCCAGAGGAGAAGGAAGGAACTCATTATGGAGGTGGAAATAATATTAATTTCCACTCATTCCACTGGCAGAATAATGGGTGTGCTACACACGGGGGGATTATTCTCTGTCACACAACTGACATATCCTGTGGGCAATGATGGATGTGGAGTCGTGCGTAGATTCCTCGCACTGTCGTCCCAAAATGTGTGCCTGCTTTGTCCCCACACATAAGCACACCTACCAATAGGTCTTCCTGCCCACAAGAGGGTCTTGCCACAACCATCTCGGTCCTCCTTGCAGATTCACGCTTCCACATCTTGAGGCAGACAAGAGACCCAGCCAAGTAGAGCAAGGTGGTAATGAACAGGAAGGCCACGGCGGCTATCTGGCCCCCCTCGACCCGACACAACGCCGCAACGAGAGGGTTGTAGGCATAGAAGGAGTAGCACAGCCCGCCCCGACTGACATCGTTGACGTAGGCGATGGCGGCGGCCATGTAAAGCAGGAACATGAGGAGGTTGAGGCCAAACTCGGCCAAAGGCCACCAGTGGGAGCGGAGGAGGATGGTCCTGTAGTACATGGTGACGCTGAGGCCCAACAGGATGACGGTCATGAGCCACGCCAAGCTGGCCACCACCAGGACAAAGGGGGTCATGGGGCCATAGTAATTGTACCCGTACCCCGTGAGCCCATTGTAAGGCATAAAGGAGTCTCTGTAGATGGCAGACCACTGGTAGTCCTTCTGGATGTAAGCCGCTGTGCAGGCAAAGACCATTCCACCCAAGATGAGCTCCAGGCCACCCATCAGCCTCAGGAGGCCTGGCCATGACTTCATGTAGGAATACTTCCGGTCGTAGGCCTCCAGTTTTTCCTCGTAGCTTGGCGGAGCAGTCGATAAGCCCCCTTGGCTAGCGGGGGACAGGCCTGTCTTGCCAGATTTTGAAGGGGTGGCAGAGGCTGGGAGGGGATCCTTGACATCTTCCTCGTCCATATTGCTGCTGCCCAGACTCTCATCTCGAACAAAGATGGTTCTCCGAGGGTACCCCAAAGATGGAGATGCTGGCGGGGAGTGAGCGAAAACCTCTGGGGAGAAGCTTAAAGGAGAATTCTCCCTCCGGGGCTGCCGCCTCCATCCCTGGAAGAATTTTTTCCAAGATGGGGGTATGAAGCGCCGAATGGGCTTCATATACGGTACCTCTGGGTCTGGAGATATAGTAGCGAAGGCTGACTCCAACCCAGGAGGAGAGGAGCCGGTGGTGTTCGAATATTGACAAACCGGGGAGTTCTCTGAATTTCTTGTCCAGACTTCCATTGGAAGTTGCAAGCAAGAGGCACTTAGAATCTCTGCAACACAAGAAGGACTATCTTCCGAGCACTTTGCCCAAAATGGCTGCTAGAGCAAATGTTAACTACCTTCCCCATCATCCTTCATGTGTCTTCCTTCCCATGCAGATTGGCTGAGCTTGTTGCTTTCACTGCAGCAATTTGGAGGGAAATCAAAACATCTGGGTTAAAACCTGGATTGAATAAATAATAATAATAATAATAATAATAATAATAATAATAATAATAATAATAATATTTATTTGATATCCCGCCCCTCTGAGAACAATCGGGGTGGCTTACACAATAAAATCATCTTACAACATTTAAGAACAATTTCCCTCCCTCCTCCCACCCCTTAAAATTTATTAAATCAAACAATATTAAAATACCGATTAAAAGAGGATGTATACCTCTATATATCAAAATCAAGACAATAATACATAGAAAAGGTAAGACGCTGGCGTCGAGTATCAATTCTCAAAGAGGCCTGATCATAAGGAGGAGGAAACATCTCCAAATATATTAAAGCCTAGATTTTAGGTTAGCCTCTCTCACCCATTATCAAAACCTCAAGTATATCTTATTTTATTTTTAACACTGCCTTTCTCCTAATATGAAATTCAAGGTGGTTTACTATAGACCTCCAAGCAAAATGTTGCTAAAACCACAGGCAATACAAAAGTTTCAAAAGCGTTAAATAACCAAACCAATTCAAACATTAATTTAAAATGCAGTCAGCACAGATTAACATTTACTCGTGCCCATAGACAGCAGCTCTTTCGTTATTTCCCAAAAACCAGCTATGGACTGACAATGGTCCATAGATCATCGCTTTGAGTAGTGATGGCTTACAACGGTTGACCTTCCCTCCTTTCCAAGTACTCACCCGGCTGAACCCCGTTTCGGTCCCAAAAGGAGATGAGATCCGGTGCCTTTGGGGCATTTAGGCATCTCCTCTACCTCAGTGCCTTCAACCCTTTTTGGATTTTCAACCTGAGACGGAGACGGTGGTGGGAACCGGCAAAGGATATGCTCTGTTTCCTCTTGGTCAGGCGCAGCATGGAGCCGTCTCTTGGATAGGAAGGAATCAAAGGCAGACAACTGCAAAAGAAACCTCTCTCCAAAATAACACCGCGTCAGGCTCCAGATTTAGTACATTATCAGCCCCTGATAGAGTTAAATATTAACTGTGGGTCCGGTCCGGAGACTGGTTGTGAGGCAAGCGTTACACAAAGAACCAACCAAACACTGATAAAGGCAGTGGACAGAAAAATCAACACCATCCTGCCTAAGACGGAAATGTAAAATTACTTTTGCAAGCAGGCAGTCTTGTTCTCAATGTATCTACACTGGGGTTTGGTCCCTGGACCAAAATCCATGGATGCTCAAGTCCCATTGAATACAATGGTGTCATAAAAAGGAAAGGAAGACAAGAAACAGAAAGGCAAAAGGCAAAAGGGTTTAGGGTGCTTCTGAGCATCACAGGCCTATGAAACTGGGACATTGTTGGGCCACCTCTTGTTGCTAACTGCTGTCAAGTTGAGTTTGACCTACGGCAAAATAAGAGACCATCAAGTCTCTCTCTCTATATATGTATAACAACAAAGCAAAAAAGTCTCTATCATCACCAGACCTCCTCAGGTCTTGCAAACTCATGGCTGTGGCTTTCTTGAAGGAGTCTATCCACTTGCAGTGCTATCTTTCTCTTTTCTTACTGCATTCTCCTTTTCCAAGCATTGTCCACTTCTGCATTGAGACCCGGCGTTGCATGATATGTCCAAAGTATGATTGTTGTTGTTGTTAACTGTCATCCGGTTGACACTGATTTATGACAACTCTAGGAATGATAGACCTCCAAGTCACTCTGTCATCAACCGTCCTGCTCAGGTCTTGCAGACTCAGGGCAGCCATTGTGGGTTCTTTGACAAAGTCTGTCCATCTGGAATGCTATCTTCCTCTTTTCCCACTTGTTAGTTTAAAATAAAATGTTTGCTGAAGCACTTTGAGCTGCTCTTCTTTTTTTGTGGTGCAGGAACCTGTCCCTTTTCTTCCTATGTTATGTCTGCCTCTTATACCAGCTTTCTCTGTTGAAGAAGTCAAGTCCACAAATACATTGATTCTCCTTAGTTATGTGAAATGGGCATAAAGCTTGGGCTGCGCTGGCAGAACATGGCCAACAGAGGGCACCAAAGGACCAGGGAAGAACCAATTCTGATGATGATGATGATGATGATGATAATAATAATATAATAATTTTTATTTATATTTCCCCTCTCCCTACGGATCGAAGTGGGATAACAAGTAATATAAAAATATAAAGCATAAAATATATAAAAACCACAACAATATCCCCCCCCACAATAAAACCCCATAATCCCTCTGAATTATATTGATTTTTGATTATTGATTATAAATGGACCCAATGTGTTAAATTGAATACAGTTCTTGTATGCAAAGCATTCTTTTCAGGGAAAGCAAAAGGCTACAGTCTCTGCCTTTTTACCTGACCCAGATCTCCCAGTGCTTCTGGGCTTTAAAAAATGTTCCCATCCAGCGAAATACAGTAATCCAGGTGTTTTGGAGCAGAATAGGAGGGCTGGGCTTCCCTTCGGCTCCTCTCAAACCTCAACTGGGGCGTAGCTGCAAGGGAAGGGGGCAAAAGGAGGACACTGAGCGCCCCAATAACAATAGCCACCAGGACTCCAAATTTGTAGCATTTGCAGTAACTTAAAGTTGCGGTTGAGCATTGAAAAATATATCCTAACAAATAGGGGGGTGGCAAAATGTTCCTCACTGGTCAAGCCCAATGGCCTGCAAAACCTCCCTCCTTCTTCCCATTGCCATTTAGCCCCCCATCTCAGGAATCCGGTGTAGTCCAAAGCTTGCACATTGCCCACCGATGTTGGGTTTCTCGGGAGCGTCATCTCTCTATTGCTAGGAAGCAAACATGTCCAGTGAAAGAAACATTCCCTCCTTGCACCCCCATAAAAAAAGATAAAAATTCCCCACCAAATAAAATAAAAATAAAAATAAAAATGCAAGCGCATACTCCAGCCAAGCTTGAAGGTTTGCATGCAAAGAGGCGAGGAGAAGGAGCAAGACCAAACTTGGATTCAGAGTATTTTATTACATCAGTCTGTAATTCTGCATACATTAGCAGTGTACATAAAACACTGTGGAGAAAAAAATTATCGAATATTCCTAAGAAGAAATACTAAGTCCTTATCCAGAGCTGCGTACACCCTCCATCCCTCCCCTTCCCCAAACCGTCCATCGCCTCTTTCTGGAAAGACAAGAGAAGAAGGATTAAAAAAAAAAAAAGATTGATTCTTGGAATTAATTAAAAATAAAGAACTGAGGCATAAATTCCCTGTGGGTTCCTACCTCTGTCTCTCTACCGCTACACTAAGAATAGCACAGATTACATGGTCAAAATGTTATTTTATTTTTATTATTGTTATTGTGTTGGGTTTGTTTTGTTTTTGTTTGTTTTTTTGCATACATTAATATTTTTGCATACAGTCATCTCAACAGCCCTGTAAAGTAGACCAGCATTTGTGTTTTCCTTTTATAATCCTCTGCATTTCAGCAGGACAAGGTAAGGAGGGAAAGGACAGTGTTTTCCTTTGCTGGGTTTGTGAGGGCAGAGGCTGCATCTACATTCTAGAAATAATGCAGTTTCACACCAGTTTAACTGCCCTGGCTCCATTCTACAGATTCCCGGGATTTGAAGTTTGGTGAGGCACCAGCACTCTTTGGCAGAGATGGCTGAAGACCTTGCAGCACTAGAAATCCCAGGATTCCACAGGATGAAGCCGTGGCAGCCCAAAGGGCCATCAAACTGCATATTTTCGACAGTGCAGATGCACCTAGAGTTGTGATTTGAATTTGGGCCTCACAATGGAACAAAGTGAAACCGAGGGATGGGAAAAGGGCCAGATCCCTTCCAGATGACCATCGCCAAGAAGAAGCCTTGGGGGATCCCTGCGCGTCACACAAAGGACGGCTGAAATGACCCACTGTCCGGGCTGACCGTGGGGATCGATTGCAAAAGAGTCTCTCCCACTTGGGGTCAAGGTTTGGATGAGCGTTCGTTCGTTCGGATGAAGAAAGTCCACCCTTCTTTGAGAAACGCAATGCTCCCTCTCGCCTTTCTGTCTCCCACAGAGCTCTGTCCAAAGGATGGCAATAGCCCTCACTTTGGCCCATTGGAGGGGGCACCTTTTGGGGCACAATCAAAACCCAGCCTCCTGAAAGCTGAATTGGGGCCCTTGACCCCCAACTCCCCTGGGCTTCCCATTACCTGGCATTGTACATTTAACGCTTCTCTTGGGACCCTTTTCACACGCCACAATTAAAGCCCCTCTAACTGCCACGGCAATGAATCAATCGGGGTGTCTCTTGCTCACACACAATCACACACACACACACACACCCGACATAACCTTGAAAACCCATTTTTCATCCCGGACGGAAGGAAGGGTGAGTCCATTGGAGCAGGGCATCCACTCCAGGCTTTCATCCAGATTTTCAATGAGTTCCCAGGTGCCGAACCTATTTTGTGAGGTACAGTATCATCCCAAATCCACAAAACAGTGATTCCTATATTGGGCCAGCCAAAAAGCTTCCAAGGTGTATAATGTGCTGTTTTGTGGATTTTGGATGATTCTGTATTTGGTGATATGACCAACATGGCTACCTTTGGATATGCTATTTTGTGGGAAGAGAGTTCAGCTCAACACCATGATTTGCTCTTTTAAAAGTCCACACTGAAACCTCACACTCACAAAAGAGAGAACAATTCCCCTCGGCTGCAACACGGAAGACCCCGCACTAACCACTAGGCACAAGCTCAGGAAATAAAAGGCTCGAGTTAAAAAGCACCTATTGCCCAGAGCCACACCATGTACTTCATACCAAATCCACCCAAAATTTTATATATGTGTGTGTGTGTGTGTGTGTGAAAAACCAACACCATCCCTCATTGGCAGAAGGTTTGCAACTGGCTTTGAAGGCTGCTTCTTTTTAATAGGAAACAGAAACCCTCGTGTGGCTTCTTGGGAGGGAACATCAACCTGTTTTCGGGCAGTAATGCACTGCTAAGACCTTTCCTAATCTTTTTTTTAAAAGTGACACACAGCCATTTGCAAAGAGAATGTGTGTTTCTTTTGCATTAGATGTGCCCACGGTTTCAAATATCATTCAAATCCCAGAAAACTGGGCTTACTCTCATGAACTGGGATGTAACCATATCAGCTCCGTGTTTCCGACGGAGATCTGCTCTTCTCTTTTTTCCTAAAAAAGAAAAGAAAAAGATTTCCATTCCTTGCTGGTTCTGCCAAGAGAGCGCATGTGTCCTTAGTGCTAGAACCAACTACCGTACTTTTAAAAATTTTGTTAAAATCTCAGAAGACAACACTTGAGCGGTACTATCATCAATAACAGCATCTGGTCAAGACCTTGTTGGTTTAAAAAATAATAATAATAATTCCTTCTTTTCCTTGCTCATTTTGGAGAGATGTAGAATGGGTGTCCCCCCCTTTTTTTTTTAGCACAACAGTGGGCAAATGGAAATCGATTGTTAATCATTGTTCTGAGAACAGCCATTTTGAGAAGGGTCACTGAGGAAAATGGAGGGATTTGGGCTTCCTGTAAGAGGGGGTCCAGCCCATAGAAGGATTGGGGGGATTTGGCCCTTGGCCCCCCAAGTTGCCCACCCCTGCTTTAGTACTAGTCCAACATTTAAAGCCACAGATCTTAGTCGGGAGAAAATACCATGGTTCAGTGTTCAATCCCCTTACAATCCCATCGAGAACCAGGCTACAACTGCCTCCATCCCTCCTGCCCCCAAAACCCCCATTTTCCTTCTCCTTTTCTATGATGGATAGGTATGACTTTTTAAACAGGGGTCCCCCAACCTTCACCCTCCCCCAACACCGTCAGGATTTAAAAAAATTTTAACAAAAGAAATGGCTTTGTGGGATGTTGCATCAGAACCCGCCCTCCGCGCCCGTGGGAGCCTCTGTTGACCCCTCTTGCACCCGTGTCCGTCTTGGGGCAAAGAATCCGGGGAGGTTGTCATCCAAACCGTACAGGGCTTTCCAGAAAAAAAGCTCCAAGAGGGGAGGAAAAAACCGGCCACACAATGGCCATAGAGATCGGTATCTAGATGCGCAAAGGAGCGAAGGGGGCCGGGCGGGCGGGTGGGCGAGGAGCCGTCAGCCGCTGTCCGAGGATGTGTGGGGGGCAGTGGAGGGGGATTTCCGCCGCCGGCCGGGAGTCCAGGAGGAGCGTTCGGAGCTGTTGGAGTTGTTGCCGCACGTGCGGGCCAGGGCCCGGTGTTGCTGGCGTATGGCTTGGCTAACAAGGCCCGGCAGGGCATGGAGGGTGAGTCCCAACAGGTCAATTTTGCCCTCCAGGACAGTGATCCGCTTCTCCAGGTCCTCATTGCGTTCCTGCAGTTCAGACACCATGTCGTACATGACGTTCTGCGTCTGTCGGGAAGAGAAAGCAGGGCTGGGCCACGGGCAATGGCTTGGAAGGGATACTGCAAACGCGATAGGGTTTTGCAGGCATGCCTCTGGTTCTTACATTTATTTATTGGAATGTGTACGGTTTGGTTTTCAATCCCATTACAATCCCACACTGGCATATAAATGTGATAAAAAGCAAACAGACATGGTTCTGGCAACTGTGAATTATGAGTTGCCAATTCCCAGCCAAGGAACGTCTCCCTCCCTTTCCAAAAAATAAATCCAACCGCCAGCTCACCTTAGACAAATCCACCAACGTGTTCGCCTGGTCGCTCAGCTTCCGTTGCTCCATTTTCACGCTCCTCAACCTGGAACATAAGATAACACCACCAAGAATTAAAACGGGGGTATTGGGAGAGCGGGCGGCATCCTATCGATGGAATGGGCGAAGTAAGAGAGAGAAAGAGAGAGACTCCACCATCACGGAGCAGAAGACGGACATGCATACAATTCTGGATCTGGCGTGGCCAGATCCAAAGAGAGACGCAAAAGACGCATGCAGCCAGCCAATGTGGTGCAAAAACCATTGGCGTGCGGGGCAGGGGGCTTAAAAGGAACAGGGGACACTCCCCAGACAGGGCGGTCCTCCTTGGCTAGAGGTTGTACCTGACCGTTTTCACCCAGGCGAGGAGAGATGCAAGGAAGATTTGCTTATTTCCTCCTCCTTCATAGGAGAGGACACTCTGTCAAAAAAGGGGCTGTTCTGTCATTTTGGTAAACTCTTTCCATACCCTCCCAGGAATAGCCTCTCTTGCAACGTATCCAGGGGTAGCTATGTGGGCCTTATAGCAAAGTACAGAAATGTCCCAAATCCACAAAACAGGGATACCTTTATTTGGACCAACCAAAAATGCACTTTACTTATGCTTCAAGCTTTCGAAGCTCCACTGGCTTCGTCTAAGAGAATTGAAAGTTTACTTCCTGGACTGAGTGTCCCAGTATCCACAGGGTCAGAAGGAGGAGGGTCCCACCTGCATTTAATACTTTTTCGTACTATCTGAACTGAGGACAACAACCACAACATCTTGACCAAATGCAGGGCTATGACTAACTTTGTCAGTTTTCCCCCTCTTTCTTCCTCCTGTCTGATTCTTAACATGATGAAGAAGCGGGAAGAGTGCGTGGGTTGTTTTTACGGAAGGTGTTTGTGTGAACAGAGAGCGAGCGTGGTTTTGGTGTTGGACTGCAGCTCAAGGGCCAGGGTTTGAATCCCCACTCAGACATGCAAGTCCAATGGGTGACCTTGAACAAGTCACACACTCTCAACCTCAAAAGAAGAAGTCAAATGCAACCTCCTCAAACAAATCTTACCTAGAAAACCCCATGATAGGTTCACCTTAGAGTTGCCATAAGTTGGAAATGGCTTAAAGGCACACAACAACAAGAAGTTTGTCTCAATGCACACTTGATGATGAAGAGGAATGGGAAGCCCATTTAAAAGTGGACACATTCTCCAAAAACAATAGTATTAAAAAATTAAAACAGACGCTACATTGCCCAGCCTCTTATACAACCAGAGCAACTCTGTTGTATGACACAGGCAAAGAAAAGTGGGAGAATGACGGGGAAAATGGGGACAAAACAGCATTTATTTGCAATTGCAATGCAGTTCACATGCTACAGATCCATACTTTTCTCTCTCTCTTTTTTTTAAAAAAAACCAAACAACAAGAATAATCATAATCTCACAGCCAAATTTCACACAGGACAAAATTTGGGAGAGCTGACCAGACGTGGCAAGTGCAAGATGCAAATATGGGTGACTGGGAGGTTGTTGGAAAGTCTGCCGGGTGGGAAAACTGAGTGCCTGGAGGGCTGAAACTCTCTGTTTCTCCCAATCTTTTTATGGCCTATTCCTAGGTGGAGCAACCAGGTTTGACCCTTTACAGTCTGGAATAAAACCCAGAGCAGATTCACTTTAAAGGGGCCATCTAAGACGCTGTCCTTATTTGCGAGAGGCTTCAGCACCCTGGACAGTGATCCTGAAATCAAGCAATAAAACACAGTGTCTACAGCAGGGGTCCCCAAACTTTTTCATCTGGGGGCCGGTTCGCTGGCCCCCAGATCTCTGGGGGGGTGGAGGCGCGTGTGCGCGCAGGTGCATGACTCTGGGTGCCATTTTGTCTTCCAAAATGGCATCCGGCATCGTGCGCGCAAGTCTGGATGCCATTTTGGAAAACAAAATGGCGTCCAGCGGAACGTGTGAGCAGCGGCAGCGGTGGCAGGACCAGCCACAGGCCGTTAAGAAAGCCTCAACGGGCCGGGTTTTCAGCACCTTAGTGATCCCACTTTTTAGTGGTTTTAACGGAGCTCTCAAGGGTCCTAACCCCCCCCCTTGGAGGGACAGAATTGAGCACCTTGGAGAGCAGATTCTTGGATAGTCAATGGAGCCCTTCAAAGTGTTGAACCTACTTGGGCAATAGAGTTCAGCATCTTGGATAGCAAATTTTTGAGTGGTGTTGATAGCGCTCTCCAAGGTGTTGAACCTACACAGGGAATAGAGTTCAGTACCTTGGATAGCAGGTTCACAGGTATTTTTGATGGAGCTCTCCAAAATTCTGGATCTACCTAAACAATAGAGTTTAGCACTTTGGATAGCTGCTCTTCAGGTGATGCTGATAGAAGTCTCCAGTGTGCAGATGGCAAAATCTTGACTGATTTTAATGGAACTCTCCAAGGTACTGGCCTATTTATTTATTTATTTATTTATTTTATATCCTGCCTTTCTCCCAGTGCAGAATTAAGTACAACAAGGTACAGGTAACAAGGATCATTACAAAAAAGTAAAAAACCAACAACAATTAAAGAACGGTTTGGAAAAAAAACCAAGATAAAAACACATTTTAAAACATAATAGATACAGACACACCACACCACTATAAAACCTCCATCTATTGCAACAAATCAAAAACCAAAGGCCTGGCTAAATAAATATCTCTTTGTCGGTTGATGGAAAGACAACAAGGAAGGAGACAACCGAATATTCCATAGGTTTTCCACAACCTGGCCACCAAGAAGACCTCGTTTCCCATGTGTCCCACTAAATGCGTCTGCGGTGGTGATGGGACCAAGGGAAAGTCTTCCACCAAAGTGCTAAAAATACAAACGGACTGGAGGAATAGAATTCAGCACCTTGGATAGATGTTTCTTGCCTGAGTTTAATAGAGCTCTCCAGGGTGCTGAACCTACCGAGTAAGGTCAACATTCAGCACCTTGGATAGCCATCTCTTGGATGAATTTGATGGCTCTCTCCAAGATGCTGAAGCTGTTTTAGGACCAGCATTCAGCAGCTTCAACCGCAGGTCCAAGGAATAAAATCTGGCACCAACCCACTGCCCCTCTGACAT